>WNWK01012365.1:0-59902 GCA_009830355.1 Cherax destructor | reverse complement strand
ATTTTGAAATGGGGCAAACACTTAAAAGGTTCCCAAGAATTTAAATTGGGGATTAAATTAAAAGGTTCAGTCACAGAAAATCAAAAAATGATTATAGACAAAAAACCCCCCTTTTGGGGAACAAAAATTTTTCGTGAAAAATTCCGTGTAACAAAATACTATAACATAAAATTCAAATATTTTAAAATTTGGAAATCCTAAAATTAACTGTTCATAGTGTAATGCTATAAAAAAATTGGATTGTTGAAAATGGGCAAGAGCTATAAAAAAATGTAAAATTAATATAAAAGATTTAAAAACACAGGAAAAAAGAAAAAAATTGCTTATAAAAAGAACAACGTAATTTTTGGTGTGGGTAATAAATTTAAACTTTAAAATATTTGCCCTCTCTGACTTTCTCCCCAATCCAAATTTTTTTAAACTGTTTAGAGACTGAGCCCCATACCCCTCATTACTTGGTTCTCATACCTCCAATGGGTATGAATACCCTCCGAAATAAGTTAAATCAAAAGTATTGGAAAACCTTATTACATAAAAGTGAATAACAGACATGGAGAACCATAAAAAGTTACTAACAATTAAACAATATAGTTTTCGTTGAAATATTTACAGTATATCATATCTATTAGGCTTTCAGGTCAAGTAATTAATTTAAGTCAAAAGTGCATGGGTACACTGTTCTTATTTTTATTAAACTTGTGAACGAACGCCATTTTACATACTAATTTGACCACCACAAAGCATACGAGAAATAAGAGACAATATTTTACAGAAGAGATATTTTTCTTTGAGAATTAAAACTGAGCCGTGATAAGTGGAATATCTTGATGGGCACAAATGACTGCAGCGTGGTACCATAAAGTTCGATATTTCACTTAATATTGTATCAATTTTTATAAACTATATCAGTATTAAAATAACACAGTAATAAGGTCCAAAACCATATGCAAAAGGATTAAGAATTGTTGTAAATCCGCAAAAAGACGACTTGGATTAAGCGAGAAATATGAGTGACAGATGAGTTATGAAATGAGAGCAAACACTTGAAGGTTACCTGAAGAATGTAAATTGTGTGATTAAATCCTGAAAGAGTTCAGTCACAGAGAGATCTAAAAATGATTATAGACAAGAAACTGTCACTGGCAGAACATAAATTATAACGTGAAAAACTTCACGTGTAACACTAGCATACTATAACATAAAATTCAAATATATTAAATTGGAAATCCTAAAATTAACTGTTCATAGTGTAATGCTATACAAAAATTGGATTGTTGAAAATGCGGCAAGAGCTATATAAAAAAATGTCAAAGTTAATATGAAAGACTTAAAACACAGGTAAAAAGAAAGGAGACATGATACTTATAAAGGAAGAACAACGTAATTGTGTAAAAGTGTGGGTAATAAATGTTACAACTATTGGAAATATTTGACCTGCTCTGACTTTCTCACCAATCCACAACTTTTTAACTTCCAGTTTCGCCCTCAGGTACCAATTTCCCGCCTTTCGAATAGTCCGTCCGTCCCTCTATAAATTAAATTCAGTATTTTCTGCGTCGTTATCAGGTCATTCCTTCTCTGGTTAGTTATCTCGTTACTAAACTCTGCAACGAGACGAAGGGAAGGGAGGGAGAGAGAGAGAGAGAGAGTGTGTGTGTGTACTCACCTAATTGTGGTTGCAGGGGTCGAGACTCAGCTCCTCTGTGTGTGTGTGTGTGTGTGTGTGCATTGTGTGTGTGCATTGTGTGTGTATTGTGTACGTGTGTGTGTATTGTGTGTTTTGTGTATGTGTATGTATGTGTGTGTATGTATGTGTATGTATGTTTGTATGTGTATGTATGTGTGTGTGTGTGTGTGTGTGTGTGTGTGTGTGTGTGTGTGTGTGTGTGTGTGTGTGTGTGTGTGTGTGTGTGCGTGTGTGTGTGTGTGCGTGCTCACCAAATTGTAATTGCAGGGGTCGGGACTCAGCTCCTGGCCCCGCCTCTTCACTGATCGCTACTGGGTTATCTCTCTCTCCCTGATCCATGAGCTTTATCATACCTCGTCTTAAAGCTATGTATGGTTCCTGCCTCCACTACATCACTTGCTAGACTATTCCACTTCCTGACAACTCTATGACTGAAAAAAATATTTCCTAACATCTCTTTGACTCATCCGAGTCTTCAACTTCCAATTGTGACCCCTTGTTTCTGTCCCCCCTCTCTGGAACATCCTGTCTCTGTCCACCTTATCTATTCCACGCAGTATTTTGTATGTCGTTATCATGTCTTCTCTAACCCTCCTATCTTCCAGTGTCGTCAGGCCGATTTCCCTTAGTCTTTCTTCGTAGGACATTTCCCTTAGCTCTGGAACTAACCTTGTTGGAAACCTTTGCACTTTCTCTAATTTCTTAACGTGCTTGACCAGATGTGGGTTCCAAACTTTGTGCTGCATACTCTAGTATGGGTCTGACGTACATGGTGTAGTGTCTTTAACGATTCCTTACTAAGGTATCGGAACGCTATTCTCAGGTTTGCCAGGCGTCCATATGCAGCAGCAGTTATCTGGTTGATGTGTGCTTCAGGAGACGTGCTCGTTGTTATAATCACTCCAAGATCTTTCTCCTTGAGCGAGGTTTGCAGTCTTTTTCCACCTAGCCTATACTCTGTCTGCGGTCTTCTTTGCCCTTCCCCGATCTTCATGACTTTGCATTTGGCGGGGTTAAATTCGAGAAGCCAGTTGCTGGACCTGGTGTCCAGCCTGTTCAGGTCTCTCTGAAGTACTGCCTGATCCTCATTTGATTTAATTCTCCTCATTAACTTCACATCATCTGCGAACAGGGACACTTCTGAGTCTATCTCTTCCATCATGTCATACATATATACCAAAAACAGCACTGGTCCTAGGACTGACCCCTGAGGGACCCCGCTCGTCACAGGCGCTCACTGTGATACCTCAGCACGTACCATGACTCGTTGTTGCCTCAATGTCAGGTATTCTCTGATCCATTGCAGTGCGTTTCCTGTTATACGCGCCAGATTCTCTAGCTTCTGCACTAATCTCTTGTGAGGAACTGTGTCGAAGGCCTTTTTGCAGTCCAAGAAAATGCAATCAACCAAACCCCTCTCTCTCGTGTCTTACTTCTGTGACTTTGTCATAAAACTCCAGAAGGTTTGTGACACAGGATTTGCCATCAATGAATCCGTGCTGGTTGTCGTTTAGTATCTTGTTCCGTTCCAGGCGCTCCACCACTCTCCTGATAATCTTCTCCATGACTTTGCATACTATACACATCAATGACACTGGTCTATAGTTTAGTGCCTCTTATCTGTCTCCTTTTTTGAAAATGGGAACTACATTTGCCATCTTCCATACCTCAGGTATGGAAGGGATGTGTTGAAGATTGTGGTTAGTGGCACAGGTTAGGTTAGGTAAGGTTCGTCAGGAAACAGGATAAGTGTTTCCTGACGCGGGTCTTAGTCAGATGATGACCCGCCGTTGGAGCTTTTGGCCATCTGACCGAGGCCTTCACAAAGCGTATCTGCTCCCTCTCTAAGGACCCACGGGGAGATGTCCGGTCCCATCGCCTTTGGGGTATCAAGGTCACTTAGCAGCATCTTCACCTCCTCAGTTGTGTGTATGTCATCCAACATTTGTTGGTATATTAATTGTTGGTGTCCCCCTTTGTTCTGTCTTCCCACAGTCCTTCCTGTTTCCACTGTAAATACTTCCTGAAATCTCGTGTTGAGCTCCTTACATACCTCTTGATCGTTTCTTGTCAGTTCCCAACCTTCTTTCCTCAGCCTGATCACCTGGTCTTTGACTGTCTCCCTCCTAATGTGTCTATACAGCAGTTTCGTGTTAGACTTGACTTTCGATGCTATGTCGTTTTCGTACTGTCGCTGGGCCTCCCTCCTTATCTGTGCATACTCGTTTCTGGCTCTCCGACTAATCTCCTTATTTTCCGGGGTCCTTTGGCTTCTGTACTTTTTCCATTCTCTACTGCACTTAGGTTTTGCCTCCCTACACCTTCGGGTAAACCAAGGGCTCGCTTTGGTCTTCCCATTATTTCTGTTGCTCTTGGGAACAAACCTTTCCTATGCCTCCTTGCATTTTGTTATGTATTCCATCCCTTCGTTTACTGTTTTTTCTATCAATTCTCTGTCCCACTGAACCTCCTTCAGGATGTTCCTCATACTTGTGTAGTCCACCCTTTTATAGTTTTGATTTTCCAATTCAACTCCTGTTACCCTATCCACTTGTAACTCTACTATGTATTCAAAGCTCAGAACCACGTGATCACTAGCTCCAAGAGTCCTTTCATATGTGATGTCATCAATTTCTGAACTGATCAGAGTGAACACGAGGTCCAGTCTTGCTGGTTCATCCTCCCCTCTCTCTCTGGTAGTGTCCCTGACATGTTGATGCATGAGGTTTTCCAGTACTACATCCATCATCCTGGTTCTCCATGTTTCGGGACCCCTATGTGGCTCAAGGTTTTCCCAATCGATCTCCCTGTAGTTGAAATCGCCCATAACCAGAAAATTTGCTCTGCTCGAGTGAGCTCTTCTTGCCACCTCAGCCAGTGTATCCACCATTGCTCTGTTGTTCTCTTCGTATTCCTCTCTTGGCCTCCTGCAGTTCTGTGGTGGAATATTCATCACTGCAATAACTACCTTATGTTCCCCAGACTGAATTGTACCTACTATGTAATCCCTTTCTCCAATCTCGTCCATGCCTTCCATTTCCTTAAATCTCCATTTTTTTATGAGCAGAGCAACCCCTCCTTCCCCTCTGCTCCTTCTATCTTTCCTAAGGATCTGATATCCCGGTGGGAAGATTTCGTCTGTTATTGTCTCAGTGAGTTTCGTTTCTGTGACGCTATGATGTCTGGGTACTTTTCACTGATTCTTCCATGCCACTACTCATATTTATTCGTTATTCCATCCCCGTTCGTGTACTAAACCTTTAACTTCTTTTCTATCACTGTGGTCCTGGGAGAATATTGGGGTTTTGGGAGCAGGAGCCCAGACGGGGGCCTATGGGGGGTTGCAGTGGGGGTGGGGTTTGTGATGAGGGGGTGAGGGCAGAGTGCCCATGTTGGGCTGCTGAAGGGGTGGGGTTTGTGATGTGGGGGTGAGGACAGAGGAAACAGTGTGGGGTTTTGGTTTAGATTGTTCAGTTGCATTGGGGTTGTCGTGTGTTTGCCCTTCCACCTGGGTCTGGGTTCATCTGCTCATTTTCATCATTGCCTCTCGTTCCTCCTTTCATCTTTGTACCCTCTTTTCAGTATCGTCCTTTCTTCTTTTGTTCTGTCTCGATCGAGGTACACTCTCCGGTATTCAGGTTTGTCCCTCAATCGTGCTTTCTCCTGCAGGATCCTGGTTCGAGCTGATTCTGCCTTGAAAATTACTTTGACAGACCGTTTTCTTCCACTTGCAAGCCACCCAATTCTCTGAAAATTTGTCACCTGAATCATGTCACCCTCACTTATTGCTTTCATACCTTCAATCGCTTTTTTCTCCTCCTGCTTCCTTTCGTCGTAGGTTTTCCCTTCGACTTCCTGGATCCCGTAGACAAAAACTGACCTCTCCCTTTCATCCTCCCACTGTGTCTCCCATTACATCCTCTGAGGTGTTTTAGTTCCTTCCATTGAAACGTTCCTGCCTTCAATCCCTGCCCTGGCTGAAGCCCCTATGCTCAGTGGACTGTCTTTCCTGCTCAGCTGTTCCTGGCCACTGCAGTTATCTGTGAGAGTCTCTGCATATGGCATAGCTCCTTCACTGACTTCAAATTTCTCATTTGTTCTTAGTGTGCTCCTCGTCTTTTCCTGGGCCCCACCTGGGTCTGATAGGGCCTTTGCCCTATCAGACATATCAGTGTGTGTGTGTGTGTGTGTGTGTGTGGTGTGTGTGTGTGTGTGTGTGTGTGTGTGTGTGTATTAGCTTAAAAACTATAATCGTTAATATAAAGCACCCCTTGTGTAAATAGGTAATCCCACAGTGAACTCTTTTTAAATTTGCGCTTTCTTTTCTGGACCCTCCATTTCACTCTTAGTACTCTTCCACCTTCCTCAGAAGCACAATCATTCCTCTTCGTCGGGGTCTGCAACTTCTCAATTCGCTAAAGATTTTCCTTAATACCCTCGACACAGAAAGGAAACGAAGTGGCAGAAGGAAAGCGAAAAGGTGAGAGAGAGAGAGAGAGAGTGGGAGACAGGATGGGACCACCTCTACTAGTAGTAAGGAGAAAGCCGACTTCTTTGCCGAACACTTTAATGGCAAGATGCAAGTTCCTGATCCAGCAAGGGAACCTCCTTGGCTAGCTGCAAGAACTGTGTCAAAACTGTCAGTGGTGACAATAAAGCAGGAGGAGGTGCATCATCTTCGTAAATCGCTAAATCAAGAAAAAACTGTGGGCCCAGACAAGCTGAGCCCAAGATTGCTGAGTAGATGTGCAGACCATCTAGCAGCACTTCTAACTCGTATATATCAGCACTGCCTAGCAATGTAAATAGCCCTTTCTCTGGAAAGAGGCAAATTTAGTACCTGTTCACAAAAAAAAAAGAGCGGAGCGGAAATCAGTAACTACTATCCAGTGTCACTCCTGTCAATCACTGACATGATTATTGAGACTATAATCTCACGGCAAATGACAGAGCCTCCTGGACCCAGCCTGGAGAGATGTCACTTCCACACAGCCTTCAACAATGGAGGGATGTGTACAAAGCTAATATTGTCAAAGTACCACACTTGGCTCCACTCCGAGGACAACGTGAAGTGTGAGCTTCTACACAACAAGACGGGCAGCAAGCAGTAACATCGCTCTGAGCGTAACCTTCTCCAGAACATCACTACATCTGAGATCATTTATTACTATTATGACTCGAGTCGGAAACATGTTCATACAACATTATAATATCAGCGAATTAAAGTTGGATGATCAAATGAAAATGCTGACCGACAGATGGATCCAACTTCATCCTGTTCCCTACTTGTATGTCTCAAAATAATAAAAGGCTTTTAAATTAGCTGATACAGATACCAGCTCTTAGTCTGTAAATAAAGTTAGGTACCTTATCCTAACCTAACCTTGTTAAACCATGTGTAAAAGAGAGAGAGAGAGAGAGAGAGAGAGAGAGAGAGAGAGAGAGAGAGAGAGAGAGAGAGAGAGAGAGAGAGAGAGAGAGAGACAGACAGACAGACAGGACAGACATGAAAGGAGACAATGAGAGAGAGAGAGAGAGAGAGAGAGAGAGAGAGAGAGAGAGAGAGAGAGAGAGAGAGGGTGAGGGGACCTTTCAAATGAGCTGATGAAGGTAATAGATCTTAGCTTGTAAATAAAGTTATGAATCCTTTACCTAACTTTGGAAAATTTTGTGTAAAAAGAGGAAGTGGACTTGTTCCACTGTTATGAAATATTGATCTCAATGATCTTCACTTCATCGCAGGATCTCTTGCCTCTGCAGATGACTGTTCTTTGACATTTTCAAGTGTGCTCACACATTGAGTATGCTCTGCTACTTGGACTGCATCTCCCTCTCTCATCTACAACTGCTGGATAGAATAAAGAAGAGAGCTAAACGACTTATCTCTCGCCTAGACAAAGTTTTCCACTGGGCCACGTAATACAATATGTTGTTGAATGAGGATAAATTTCAGTTACTATGTTATGGAAAACTCTAGGACGTAATAGCAAGAACGACGTATACTACAAGCTCTAACCAAAAAATAGAGCGAAAAACTAATGTGAAGATCCTGGGAGTGTTAAGGCCAGATGCTCTCACCTTCTAGGGGTCACAACAGTGTCACTATCACATCTGCGAGAAAATGTTGGGATGAATAATGAGAACATTTAAAACAAGGAATGCCATGGCAGTGATGATCCACTTCAAATCACTTGTTATTTCTAGACTGGAATACTGCTGTTCACTAACAGCCCCATTCAGGGTATGTGAAATCGCAGATCTAGAGAATGTACAAAAAATCTTCACTGCAAGTATTAGTTCAGTCAGGCAACATAATTACTGGGAACGTTAGAAGTTCCTTAACCTGTACTCCCTAAAACGCAAGCGAGAAATATACATAATCTATACCTGAAAATTCCTAAAGGGACGAACACCAAATCTGCACCCTGAAATCACTCCTTACGAAAGTAAAAGAGTTGGCAGACGGTGCAAAAAAAAACACCAATGAAAAGCAGGATTGTCATGACAACATTAAGAGAAAACACAAGTCTCAGGGGACCTAGACTGTAACATGTTCGTTCAGCATAACATCGATGAAATAAGGGTCAGTTTACGAAAGGAAATCGTTGGCCCATAACTGGCTTCAACTTCATCCTGTTCCCTAAATAAAGGTAGCAACTCTAAACAATATTGTGGAAATCTTTGTGTGTGTGTGAGAGAGAGAGAGAGAGAGAGAGAGAGAGAGAGAGAGAGAGAGAGAGAGAGAGAGAGAGAGAGAGAGATGGAATGAATCCCATAACAAAAAACTAGTGCATATTGTAGTATCAATCTACTGAAATATTTTTCATCTCTCAGTAAATGTCGAGCAATAAGACAGACACAGTGTGTGTTTGCAAAAACATTTTCTCATTAACTGAACTTCATGATGTCCCAAAAAAAATGAAAAAAATGTATCTATTGGTAGTAAACAGAGTAGCTGATACAAAGGAATATCATAGTATACAATGGTTGGGTCTGAGAAGGATTAGATAGCATGCATCAGCACGACTATTGCTCCTCTTTACTTGTGTTTCTAATTATAGAGAAAGTTATTCAAACAGCTTCTAGTTTGGGAGTCACACATGCTCTACTTTTAAAGTCCTGCCTAGAAAATGAAAAGTAATCAGGTTCGATCCTAGGAAGTGAATGGTAGTTCTATTTATTATCTATGATAAAAAAAACTCCTTGAATGACATCATCATCTCTCTTACCAGCCCCCGAGAACATCTTCAGGGGGGGGGCGAGCGCTCTTGGTGAGAAACTTAAGAGAAAATGGTAAAAAAAAACTTTTTTTTTTTTTCCTACCCAAAAATCGAGCTAAAATGTTGCAAGACTCTCGTGCAATCCGTATGTTTCTACGATTTTTCTAATTAATGGTATAGTAACAAACATACAGGTGGTTGAACCTCAGAGTTCACAGACCGTCCGTAAGCCACTGGGCCAGCTAGCTTCAATAAGATTCATCCAACTAGGTATATTTCTACACCATAGGAAGGTTAGCTAGCTGGCCCAGTGGCTTACGCGACGGTCTGGAGTTTTGAGACTCTGTGACCGCGGGTTCGAACCCCACCCGTGGTATGGTTTGTTTGCAATCGTGTCATTACGATTTCGTGAGCAATGGTATAGCTATTTTGTTAATCTGATGACGTCATCACCATGACCCGGCGATTGTTGACATGTCATTGTGAAAGTTAGACACGTGTGCAACATCTGGGGATCTTTACTGTAGACATTTCACCATCCATTTCAGCATCCAGGTGGTGCTGGACACACCTACTCCAATGTTGAGGGACTGATTACCTCATCTTTTGTATATAGTTCTATTGTTTTCAAGCCCCTCAAGGGAGGTTCCTTGATGCTGGTGAGGGGCTCTTGATCTAGGGAATTAGATCTGTGCTCCAGTTCCCTGAATTAAGCCTGAATACCTTCCACATCCCCCCCCACAGGTGCTGCATAATCCTAGGGGTTTAGCACTCCCCCTTGATTATAATAATAATAATACTGTCTTTAAGTTTTGTCCTAGAATCTGTATTGATAAAGCCACTGGATGGCGAAACGTCTACAATAAAGATACCCAGGTCCAAGTCGGACCGAAACGTCGTCGTAAGCTCCTCTCTGCTATATGCGGGATATTTGTGTATACCATTCATGAACGACATGTCATTATTTTGATAATTTTTGCTTTTTTTTTACATTTTTTCATTATTTTTTCTTTGTGTTGTATAAAATACAGTACATGGCATCTTCGCCACCTCTCGCTGGGGTAAGATTCCACTGCTACCACTACCACTACCACTACCACTACCATCTCTTGTTCCTGCCCCTTTAGGCTCGCCTATATAAACGCCCTCCCTCTAATCTTTTTGTTAGTGTGACTTTGTAAATGGTCCAAGTCAGACCGAAACGTCGTCGTAAGCTCCTCTCTTCTATATGCGGGTTATTTGTGTATTCTGATAGCAAGTTCAGTTACCCTTGAACCTTCGGAGCGAGGGTTTGTCGCTCTGAGCTGTACCTTGATTCTGCCAGGATTTCTATTACTTCAAGCTTAAATCATGCCGAAAGCCAAGGGTATTAGCAGGAAATGGAAATTACAGTTGAGTGTGGCAAGGTCGAAGCGGAGAAAGGCTCGAGGAAAGTTTTATGGAGCTGGAGAAAGGAAAGACGAGGACAGCACTGATGCTACCCCTGCCGCCATTACATGTGGCATACCTTGCGCTACTACCTCCGTTCCTGTGCTGTCTACCTCCGTTCCTGTGCTGTCTACCTCTGTTCCTGTGCTGTCTACCTCCGTTCCTGTGCTGTCTACCTCTGTTCCTGTGCTGTCTACCTCCGTTCCTGTGCTGTCTACCTCCGTTCCTGTGCTGTCTACCTCCGTTCCTGTGCTGTCTACCTCTGTTCCTGTGCTGTCTACCTCTGTTCATGTGCTACCTGAACGTAGGCAGAGACAACGCTCCTCAAATGTTGACATTGATGCTTCCTCTATAGTTTCCTCTGTAGATACGTGTGTGTCTGACATTGATTTTGATAACTTGGAAGTGACTGAACAAGCACCCATGCCAGTGACTGAACCCATGCCAGTGACTGAACCCATGCCAGTGACAACCCATGCCAGTGACTGAACCCATGCCAGTGACTGAACCCATGCCAGTGACAACCCATGCCAGTGACTGAACCCATGCCAGTGACAACCCATGCCAGTGACTGAACCCATGCCAGTGACTGAACCCATGCTAGTGACTGAACCCATGCCAGTGACTGAACCCATGCCAGTGACTGAACCCATGCCTGTGACTGAACCCATGCCTGTGACTGAACCCATGCCAGTGACTGAACCCATGCCAGTGACTGAACCCATGCCAGTGACTGAACCCATGCCAGTGACTGAACCCATGCCAGTGACTGAACCCATGCCAGTGACTGAACCCATGCCAGTGACTGAACCCATGCCAGTGACTGAACCCATGCCAGTGACTGAACCCATGCCAGTGACTGAACCCATGCCAGTGACTGAACCCATGCCAGTGACTGAACCCATGCCAGTGACTGAACCCATGCCAGTGACTGAACCCATGCCAGTGACTGAACCCATGCCAGTGACTGAACCCATGCCAGTGACTGAACCCATGCCAGTGACTGAACCCATGCCAGTGACTGAACCCATGCCAGTGACTGAACCCATGCCAGTGACTGAACCCATGCCAGTGACTGAACCCATGCCAGTGACTGAACCCATGCCAGTGACTGAACCCATGCCAGTGACTGAACCCATGCCAGTGACTGAACCCATGCCTCCTACATCAGGACTGTCAAGGAATGACATTCTTTCTGTGACTTCAACCAACACAGACAATGAAGACGAAAACGAAGTGACAGAAGCAACACCTGCCAGTGAAACACCTGTGCTAACACCTGTAAGGAGTGCCAAAAAACGTGTGTCATATTATCGGAGTGGAGCAGTGGAAGTGGAAGTTTGCGATGATGAATATGTGGTAATTAAAAAGAAAAATGTACAAAAGGTTGCAATGAAAAATTGTCCAGATTGTTTGAGTGAAAAGATAAAAGTTGAGTTTACCAAACGTCACCTTGAAACATTTGTGACAGTCGAGTGTGAAGAATGTGAAGTAAAGTGTGGTGAAGAACCTCCTGCAATAATGCAAGAGAAACTGCGACGAATGGACCCCAAAAAACATGTAAGGAAAAGAATTCAGCAGGACACTTCAAATGTGCCTGGTGGTTATTAGGCTCATTATACACACTTTCATCACCTTTGTAAATAGTAAGTAATTATTTTGTAATGTGCATGAAATAATATAATATATATATATATATATATATATATATATATATATATATATATATATATATATATATATATATATATATATATATATATATATATATATATATATATATATATATATATATATATATATATATATTTAAAATATTTAAAATTTACAGAAAACCTACAAATAATTGTTCCTATGTACACTATTACTCTTCACATCAAGATAGAGTTAAAGTGTCGGTTTTTCTTCAATGTTTTTGAGAGCTTTACGTATTTGTAGTCCAGAGTTCATAGATGAAGAAATCTCTAAAATTTATGAAATAGCTAATGATTTAAAATACCCAAGAAACATAATTGATAAATCTTTTAAAATAGCTAGGAATACTTTTTACAATCCAAAAAAGGGACAACCAACCTTATTCAACCAAAAATATGTTGGTTCCCCCTTACCATGAAAACTTGGTTGATATGCCTTCCTTTCTTAAAATTTTAATATCAAAGTTGTATTTAAAAATCTTGATACAGTAAAAGACTTTTGATAAAAAATTCTCCCCAAAATGCTGACGGATGTGTCTATAAGATTCCCTGTAAAATATGCGATAAAGTTTATTTTGGTCAAACTGGTAAAAGTCTTGAACTAAGATTAAAACAACATAAATATAGCATTAGAACTGGACAAGATTCTAATGCTCTATTTATTCATGTGAGAGATTTTAACCATCCAATTGATTTTCAAAATGCTGAGAAGGTTGTATCAAGCAAGTCCATGGTTGAGAGAAATATAATAGAATCATGTTTCATTAAAAGCAGTTGAAAATAATATGAACATCTCTTTATGGACTTCAAGAATGAATTCTTTTGACTTCAACCAACACAGACATTTGAGCAAAACGAAGTGACAGAAGCAAACCTGACTAATTACACCTTGGAACACTTCAGAGTGCCAAACTTTCATATTATCCGATTGGAGCAGGAGTGGAATGTTGCGATGATGAATATGTGGTCTTAAAGAAATGTAAAGGTTGCAATGAAATTGTCCAGATTGTTTGAGTGAAAGTAAGTTGAGCCCAAACTATTGAAAGCATTCTTGAGTCATGGTGTAAGTCCTGTGTGAAGTACTCCTGATAATGCAAGAGAAATCGACGAATGGACCAAACATGTGGAAAGATTCAGCAACATTTTCATATGTGCCTGGTGTTATTAGGCTCATTATACACATTCATCACCTTTTAAATAGTAAGTAATTTTTTGTATGTGCATGATATATAATATATATATATATATATATATATATATATATATATATATATATATATATATATATATATATATATATATATATATATATGTCGTGCCGATTAGATAAAACTGATCAATTAGCAAGAACTCATCTAAAATTAAGTCCTTTCTAAAATTTTCTCTTATGCGTTTAAAGATATATTTTTTTCATTTATGTTAATGTAAGAATTTATAATTTTGTACCAAGAGAAACTTTGAAAACCTACCTAACCTTATTACAACAAGCGCAATTTAATTTAGCCTAACCCAACTAAATATATTTTAGATACGTTAACATTAATTTAGTAATACACAAACACAATGAAATATATTTTTTCGTTATGTTCAGAATGATTTTGGCGAAATTATTGCATACACAAATTTTCACTTGTCTTATATGGCAAGAAGAGCGTTGCTATTTAAGCCAAAATCGCAAGTTTTACCTAATCGGCACGACATATATATATATATATATATATATATATATATATATATATATATATATATATATATTTCCTTGATAATGTGAGTAGTCACGAAAGCGCTTGGAATTCCTCTATTTTTTCATAGTGGTTGTCTTGCATATTTTGATATCACCTGTTTACTGTGATATTTTTGCATATATATCTATATATATATATATATATATATATATATATATATATATATATATATATATATATATATATATATATATATATATTGTGATAATATGATATAATGATGCCGAAATTATGTACTATCCATTGTTTGGCATTTTGGTTATCCTAAGTTATTAACACATATGCTAAGTATGTATTTTCTATTTTCTTTTCATGTTTTCAACATTGTTCATTGCCAAATAATGATGTTCCTTGGACATAAATCAAAATTTTGAGATTTTCTAATTTTTCTCAAAAGTTATTCTTCTTCAAATACGTTTTCTTCACCTATTTGGGCACATAATGACATGATTTTTGCACAAAGTATTCAGCAGTCATTGTTTTACAAGCTCCCAGGAGGATTTGCAATAGCCTTTACCGTTTTTGTTTTATTTATTTAAAAAAAAGCCACCCCTAAAAAACACCTAATTTCAGATTTTTTTCAAGAGAGAAGATTTGGACATTTTGGCAAATTACATTGGATTATTTATGTAAAGTTAACTATGTCCTTTCATATCATACCCGTATTGCAAAAAATGGATGAGAGTGATGCCATATAAAATTTGAAATATATATTTTATTTCTCTATTTTCAGGCAAACTTCATGGAACTTCCAGTATAAATGCATCAGGGGCTTCCTAACATACTGTAAAATGTTCAATAAAATCAGAGTAAAAACAAAAACAAATAGTAATTTCAATCGCCCCCCTTCATGTTCTGAATAAAACGTTACAACAACTTTTTCAGGATGAGAATGACATGTCAGTGATATCATCAATGGTCTGTATAACTTGTATGTTGTACTTGTAGAAATAGAGATTATATTATTATTATGATTATTATTATTTAGCTTATGTGAGGTTTTAGAGTTTTCCCGTGCATTTTTTTGAGATCGGTTCCGTGTAATTTTGTATTCCATTTAGTTTATCAGAATTGAATCCTTACATTACAGACTTCTAACTTATATTGCTTTATTTTTTCTCCCCAAAGCCATATCCAACAACATTCATTATTTTCCTCGAGAATATAATTACATTTACCATTTTACGTTGATGATTTCCTTATATTTAATAGCAAATTTACCTGGAGAGAATTCCAGGGGTCAACGCCCCCGCGGCCCGGTCTGTGACCAGGCCTCATGTTGGACCAGAGTCTGATCAACCAGGCTGTTACTGCTGGCCGTACGCAGTCCAACGTACGAACCACAGCCTGGCTGGTCAGGTACCGACTTTAGGTGTCTGTCCGGTGCCTGCTTGAAGACAGCCAGGGGTTTGTTGGTAATCAAATACTTCATTTAGTATATCAAGCTAATGAAAGTGGTTATGGTCATAACCATAATTTTTAAAGGGGTGGACCGTCAAGCCAGCGGAAGGCCTCAGTCAGATGACCAAAAGCTCCAGCTGTGGGTCATCATGTGACTAACACCCACGTGAGGAAGCACTTGTCCTGTTTCCTGACAAACCTTATATCTACCATCTAGTATTAATTGAGTATTGTCTTCTCTCTGGTAGTTCATTACAAGTTGTGTCTTCATACGACAATCACTTTTTTCATTGTAACTGAAATCTTCCATGACTAATGATCACTTCGGTTTTTGTCAATTTTCTTTATTTAATAGCTTATTGAATTGTCTCAGATTTATCAAAACAAATTCATCATTTTTCCAAGCATTGTTAATTGGAAAGATATATTCTTTTACAATGTCTAAATTTTTATATAGTATTCCTATCACAATGATTTTGATTTTTTTATTTTGTATTTGAATTGCATATCTATTTTCTTTATAATTTATTCCACGATACCTAGTAACAGTAATAGAATGCTAAGACAAAAAATGCAGTCCTTTATGAACCGACACCATATAATCACTTAACAGATACTCTGTGATGCATACTGTAGCTGCCTACACCAGCTAGAACCATGATATTAGTTACATAATAACTAAGACGACTACTTTATATTGTGCTATCCAAGGTATAGGAGTGGAAGTGGTGAAACAACCAGAACTAAACAAAAGTTAGAACTCAGATGAGATCATCAATACGTACCATAAGGTCTTCTGATTACCAGGAGTTTACCTGGAGAGAGTTCCGGGGGTCAACGCCCCCGCGGCCCGGTCTGTGACCAGGCCTCACACCTCACACATACTCACGCCTCTTCTCTCTCTCTCTTTCCTCCTCCTCCTCCTTCTCATCCTCATCATCATCACCCTGATCCTCCTCCTTCTAATACTCCTCCTCCTCCTTCCTCTTTTCAAGTTTGTTTTATTTGTCTTAGTCGTCGTCTTTTTTTTCCCCTTCCTTTGTTCTTCTCCTTTCTTCTTCTCCCTTTGCTCTTAGGTTTATCTTCTTCTCTCCTTTATCCTGTACTCTCTAAGAAATTTAAGCGGTTCTAAGATAATCTCTAAGAAAAACATTTATTCATTTTAAAAATGTAATAAAAAATATATATTTTCCAAACATCGTCGTCAGCGCCACTATTATGAGATTCTAGTGACGTTATAATCAGTTGCCTCTGTGGGAAGAATGCGATAATTGAGTATAATAAAGTCTCATTATTAGGTTAAAAAGAATACCAGTTACGTATAATTTTGCTTGTTCAGTAGACATGATGTATGATGGGCATTATTCAAATCAGTGGGTGTGTGTGGTGTGTATATTGGAACAAGGTACGCAGTGCTCTACCACCGTACCACACTGGTCCATTACCTTGGCGCCCAACTAACGCTAGACGTTTTGGTCCAAGTCCAAGGCACTGCGTACCTTGTTCCAAGGTTCGTAGGTTCGAGTCTCCTTCGACCTGAGATTAGCCTTCGGAATCCCGAAGGCTGGGGAGCATGTCAAGAAGTAGGTTAAGTTTCTGGGATGGAAGGGCACCTGGTGAGTAGGTAGAAGGCATTCTGGGTATCAATGTCTTTCATTCGTCCTGAGGTTTTCTTTCCTAGAATCAAATCAATGGCAGTGAACCTCAAAGGAGCTGGATCAATGGCTCGTGCTACTCTCAAAACAGCACTAATAGTTTCAATGATCTGTCGATTAGTAGAAACTATTTCGCATTTGGTGGGGTTTAAAGATAGGCCCAGGCTCTCTCCTATGTCTTTAATTTTTCTGATGTCCTCTACGAGAGATTCTTTAGTGCCAGCTAGGGTACCATCATCCATGAACCAGATATTGACCTCACTGGATAGCGCTTCTGTGACTTCCTTGATGACCAGACAGAAAACGGGTGGGTGAGAGGGATCCCCTTGTTGAACAACTTGTCTGATTGTACCCTTCTCAAGGTGACATTATTCATTCCTAAAAGAAATCGAGTCTGGAACATGTTTGTACAGGATGAAGATATCGATTACAAAAACAGTTAAACAAATGAAATCGCTCACCCACAGATGGATCCAACCTCATCTTGTTCCCTAATTTTATGTTTCATAACAAAAAAGCTTTCAAATGAGCTCAGATACGTAACTGCTCATTACTTGTTAAAAAAGGTAAGAACTCTTATCCTTACTACTTTAAAAACTTAGTGTAAATGAGAAAGAAAGAGAGAATTATCTGCTGAGTATTATTTTATTTTATCTTAGTTGAAGACTACCTTCTGTTATGAACTCCCTCCTGCCACTGGCAACATAAAACAGATGTTTTAAATAAATTATAATATATTGGAAAAGAATGGTATTTATAAGATATTAGAGTGGATCGAAGGCATTTGCTTCATCTACTCATTTGTGACTCTTATGGGTCACACAAGTACGTAGGTGCTTAATTCAACAGCACAAAAGTTTGTCCATGGCATGAAGCACACACTAACATCACAGTCAATTAAACAGAAAGCAATTGATGAACACCAGGATCAGTTAGAGACTAGATAAAGTATATTGTGTTGGAGTGGGGATGTGTTATGGATACTGTGAACAACTGAGTAGCGTCTTGTGCTCTCACAGTCAAAAAATATGACTATATATAAACTGTACACAAAATTATCACCACCCGAAACTCTCAGAGGCTATGTTCCAAAACGATTAGAACCAACAGACCATAAATTCAACAACGGAGCAGACAGCCATAATTTTGAGTCCACATATTCCCACATGATTTACATTAGACTCTCTGAGAGAAAGCAAAATGACACTCTAAGAAATGTTTGTGAGTTTTAGTGGAGGTCCTTGAAACTGCGTCTCTCCCAGTCTGGCGACGTTGATGGGACTCCAAGGTGGTTGATGCAGGCCACCACCTGGCTTCTCCCACTGCCTCATAACATGTAGGTTAAACACAGGCTTCCCCGAGGACCACAGTGAGTCAACGCAGTCTACAGACAAAGATATTCTTAAAATATTATACCATAGCTTGTTAAATATTTACAATAATAAAAATAGATACATTGATTTATGTGTGGTAATATGTAACGGAGTTGAAGATATGAGTACACAATGCTAACAATAAAAGTGAATATATCACACACACAAACACACACGTTACCATTTTTCCTCGATTCTGTTCTCAGAAACAAGCAGAAAAAAATATGTAGTCTTTCCCGTCCTCTCTCTCTCTCTCTAAAGAAAAAAAGAAAGAAAAAATAAATGTCTTACATCTTAACGTGTTCTCGCATCTCTCTAAAAATTGTGACACTTTCAAAAAATATATTTAAAGTTTTTTTTTTGGAGAGAGAGAACACAAATTTATTTAACAGGAATAAAATTCAGGATGAGTCAATTCCAATATAAAATGAAGGTGATGGATTCATACCTGGGGAGTAAGGTGGGGAGGGAAGATTGGTATGTGGCAGTGAGGTGGGAGAGATGAGAGAGGTGTGTGGCTGTGAAGTGGGGAGGGAAGAGTAGTGTGTGAGAGTGAAGTGGGGAGGGAAGAATGGTGTGTGAGAGTGAGCTGGGGAGGGAAGAGTGGTGTGTGAGAGGTGGAGAGGAAAGAGGGGTGTGTGAGAGTGAGGTGTCGAGTGGATAGTGATGTGTGTCAGAGGTGGGGAGAGGGTGTGCAGGAATGAGGTGAAGATTAAGACATGTGCAACAGCTGGGTGTCTTTACTGATGAAACGTTTCGTCTACACAGTAGGCTTCTTCAGTCATATACTAAGGGAGCAAAAGAAATTAAATAAAGATGATGGAATCAGTCCATCAACCTTGGAGAAATAGTATTTGAGGTAGTCAGTCCCTCAGCCTGGAGTAGAGCTCAGCTTCATGGTCTGGAACGATATGAACCTGAAGCATGAGAACACAGTCTTAAATACTGTCGAAGGTGAGACAGATCTCGAAGACGTTGTAGGGATAGGAGATCCACTAGTGGATGTAAGAAGGCAGGTCCCTCTGGAATCTAACCCTTCTCACTCATAACTAGTTGATAAGCGATGAAGAATGGAAGATGTCCTCTGTACCAAGATATAAGAACATAAGAAAGGAGGAACACTGCAGCAGGCCTGTTGGCCCATGGAAATAAATGGTATAAAATACCGACACAATGGAAAAAAAAACACATAAGCAGTATAATGTGATCCTTTATTGACAACGTTTTGCCCACGCAGTGGGCTTTATCGAGTCAACGACAGATCTACCTGGAAAATGAGTAACATAAATATATATAGGGTATAGTCAGGTGGAGAATGCTGGGTCAGGTGGAGAATGCTTGGTCAGGTGGAGAAAGCTGCATGTGACAGTCTTAAAAGTAGTGTGATAGTTTAAAACCTTGTGTGACGTAAAGGACCTGCAACCATTTAATCAACTACAGAAACGCAAGACTCATCGCCAGAGAAGACAACACGCAGTACCGAAGAATCCTGGAATCATCACTTATCTGTATATCCAACAACTTCAACCAGAACAACGGCTTCTACAACATAGCTGAACCTATTGCCAAGAAACTTCTACAACGCTATCCCACCTAGAACTCAAGAATGGAACACTGCAGGTCCTTTAAGTCACACAAGGTTTTAAACTATGACACTACTTTTAAGACTGTCACATGCAGCTTTCTCCACCTGACCCAGCATTCTCCTCATTATTCTCCACCTGACTATACCCTATATATATTCATGTTACTCATTTTCCAGGTAGATCTGTCTGTGACTCGATAAAGCCCACTGCGTGGGCGAAACGTTGTCAATAAAGGATCACATTATACTGCTTATGTGTTTATTTTTCCACTGTTGGCCCATACTAGGCAGGTCCTTCACATTCCATCCCACTAACAGAATATTTGTTCAACCTAATTTTCAATGCTACCCAAGAAATAAGCTTTGATAATTTTATTTACTCATGTGCAATATCGTTTCAACAATACTGTCAGACACTGGAGTATAACGATATCTTGGCAGGTGACATCTTCCATTCATCGCGTAGCTACTAGTAATGAGTGAGAAGGGTTGGATTCTAGATAGACATTTGTTCTTACTTCCACTAGTGGACTCCGTCCCTACCAACGTCTTTAAGATCTTCCACCTCACCTTCTTAAATTCTTCCCAAATTGTATTAATTATAATTAATCTAATTTGTATTATCCAAAAGCAATATTCATATTTTCAAACTATTTTTTTTATGAAACTTGATTCTATTATATTATTGATTCTATTATATAGAAATATAATAAAGTTTCATAAAAAATAGTTTTCCAAATAATTTGAATATTGCTTTTGGATTATACAAATTGGATTCATTAATAACTAATACAATTTGGAAAGAATTTAAAATACATTTGACAATTTAAATTATTAAAGCTTGGGTAGAATATAAGCTGTGTTTGAGAGATTCTTGACTACCTACCTTCATCATCATAAAAAGGTCAGGTTTCGAAAGGTAAGAAGAAACGACCAAGAAGTATGTGAGGAGCTCAACATGAGATTTAAAAATTATTTACAGTGGAGACAGAAAGGACTCCGGGAAGACAGACTAGGGAGGGTACACCAACAAGGGATATACAAATAAGTACTGGATGAAATATACCCAACCATTTATTTCCAACCGAGGTGGAGGTGAAGAAGCTACTAAAGTGAACTTGATACCTCAAAGGCGGTGGGACCGGACATTTCTCCGTGGGTTCTTAGAGAGGGAGCAGAGACGCTGTGTGTGCCACTATCAACAACCTTCAACACACCCACTGAAATTGGGCAACTACCTGAGGTATGGAAGACAGCAAATGTAGTCCCAATTTTTAAGAAAGGAAACAGACACGAGGCATTAAACTACAGACCAATCTCACCGGCGTGTATAGTATGCATAGTATGCCAAGTCATGGAGATTATCAGGAGGAGAGTGGTGGAGAACATAGAAAGAAACAGCTTATAAACGACAACCAGCACGGTTTCATGGAAGGGAAATCCTGTGTCACAAACCTACTGGAGTTTCATGACAAGGTAATGGAAGTACGACATGAGAGGGGTGAGTAGATTTCATCTTCTTGGACTGTAAGAAGGCCTTCTACACAGTTCCTCACAGGAGATTAGTGCAAAAGCTAGATCAGGCACACATAACAGGAAAGGCACTGCAATAGATCAGAGAATATCTGACAGGAGGCAACAACGAGTCATAGTACATGACGAGGTATTAGAGTGGGTGCCTGTGACGACCGGGGTTCCACAGGGGTCAGTCCTAGGACCTGTGCTGTTTTGGGTATATGTGAATGACGTGACAGAAGGGATGGACTCAGAAGTGTCCCTGTTTGCAGATGATGTGAAGATAATGAGGAGAATTAAATCGGATAAAGGGATCTGGATAGGCTGAACACGTGGTCCAGCAACTGGCTCCTCGAACTTAATCCCGCCAAATGCAATGTCATGAAGATCAGGGAAGGGCAAAAAAGACCGCTAGGTGGCCAGAGACTGCAAACTTCACTCAAGGAAAGGGATCTTGAGGTGAGTATAATACCGACCACATCTCCTGAGGCACACATCAACCAGATAACTGCTGCAGCATACGGGAGCCTGGCAATCCTAAGGATAACGTTCTGATACTTCAGTAAAGAATCGTTTAAGACTCTGTACACCGTGTACGTTATGTCCATATTGGAGTATGCAGCACCAGCGTGTAACCCACTCCTGGTCAAACACATCAAGAAAAAGTGCAAAGGTTTGCAACAAGACTAGTCCCGGAGCTAAGGGGTATGCCCAACGAGGAGATGTTAAGTGCAATCAGCCTGACTACACTGGAGGACAGGAGGGATAGAGGAGACATGATAACGACATGTAAAATACTGAGAGGAATTGAGAAGTGGATTGGGACTGAATGTCAGGAATATGACACAACAACAAAGAGTCACATCTGGAAGATGAAAACTCAGATGAGTCACAGCGATGTTAGGAAGTATTTCTTCAGTCATAGAGTTGTCAGAACAGGTTAGATAAAGCTCACGGAGAAGGGAGAGAGTGAACCTAGTAGTGATCAGCGAGGAGGCGGGGTCAGGAGCTGTGACTCGAATCCTGCAAACACAATTATGTAAGCACATTCATTAGTTGACTCCACAGTGCTAAATGACCAAACACACTTGTTCTTAACAAATATTATTATGTGAAGAGAAACTAAAATAAAGGGCTTTAGAGTTAACAAGGGAGGAAAGACAGTGACAGAAGACTCGCTTAAATGGTTTGTAGATCAGGACTGTAATTATTTTCTCCTTATTCAGTTCATTTATGATTCCGGCTACACAATAATCTTTCTTTTTACTTGACTTCCAATCAATCGACTCCTGTTATTCTCTACGTTCGCTGACGTCAACAACAACAAGCTATGATAAATGAAAACTTTGGAACCATTCATAAGAAACGTCAGAGTGATGAAAGAAGACCAGAGGAGTACGTAATCACCCGGTGTCTGTGGCAATCTGTCGAATCGACCAAAAGTGAAGCTCAACACTTCTGATATTAGGTCGAGACTTAGGTGTTGACTATGCTTTGTATACTGCTAGAGGCTTCTTTTTCTGGTCTGCAATGACTGAAGGTCATTATTTGTTACTTTGTTACTATCAGAATACGCCGAAATTAGCATGTAAATAATAAACGCGAAACCTTAATTCTACTCTTCTGGTGTAATGTGTTTATGACGCAAGGTGTGAGGCAGGATTTGACGCAGTGCGTAACAGTGTGTATGCTGTAATGTGATGCTGTACCTAATGCACTGTGTGATGTGGTGTTTGATGCTTTGCGTGATGCTGCGTGTGATGAAATATGTGATACAGTGTTTAACGCATTATTTAATGTAGCGGGACGTAATATGTGACGCAGGAAGATGGGACGAATTAGAGCCCGATTTTTAAATAGGTGTTTTTACGTACTATCCAAAACAATCAATAAACTGGAGCTTGGCGTAAAAAATAGCTGAAACATACAAATGAACCTTGATTAGAAATACTTTTCGGAATAAATCATTATTCGAAACGTTTTAATGTGCTATGACTATATAATATTTTTAAACAATTACTTAGGACACGAGACTTTATTAAACAGTAATGCAAATAGTAATGCTAAATGCAAATATTCTGAAATGTACTAATCTTCATCTTTAAAATTATATTTAGATGACACCAAGAAATTAAAACATTCATTGTGGGGGAAAAGGATAAACTTCCATCGTCTTACACAAAGTTAGAAAAATGGATCCGGAAGCACATTTTCGTAGCTCGGATTTGTCAACCCATTAAGACCTAAACATCTAATCTCAAGTTTAAAGGTGCTGGTCAGTGACGGTCTTGTCGAGTTAATGGATTTTCTGGTAACACCAGCATGCAAGGAAAGGTTACTTAGCTTGCAGTGGATCAGTATTTTATGCATGTATTTCGCCCCTTAACGTGGCAAAGGAAGATAACTCGTGGTCCAAGAAGCTGGAGCCACCATCACTTTTCTTGAATCAAGCCTAATTAAGTTCCATTCTCTGATGCCTTTTGCGATCTCTACGAATTTAGCGAAGTCTTGAAAATAGCAATAATTGATATTTCATTTATATTAATGTTGTTACCTTCTTGTTTAATGATAAGATTTTGTTCGGATTTTTAACCCCGGAGGGTTAGCCACCCAGGATAATCCAAGAAAGCAGAGCGTCTTCGAGGGAATGTCTGTCTTATTTCCATTGGGGTCCTCAATCTTGTCCCCTAGGATGCGACCCACACCAGTCGACAAATACCTAGGTACCTACTTGCTAGGTGAACAGGACAACAGGTGTAAGGAAACGCGTCGTCGAATGTTTCCTTCCCGTCGGGAATCGAACCCGGACCCCTCAGCGTGTGAAGCGAGAACTTTGCCAGCCAGACCACGGGGCCTGGCTATGTCTGCAACATAAAAGAATTAAGCTTGTTCTAAATTTATATGTTTGAATAATGGTATGTATTTATTTCAAGTGTTAAATTTGAAATTCCGCTGGAGAATGACTGGTTTAGGAGAGACTAATGTCATATTACGTGATACTTTTGTAGAAGATGAAATAATAATTATAAGTTTCCTAATACAAATGACAAATCTGAGGCCTTGAACTATGTGGTTCAGTGAACGCAGGTTTCAAGGAAAATGGAAGCAGGTAAAAGAGGCAGGATGAAGCGCTCACTAGGAGCAGTTTGATGGACTTTCTGATAGTAAGTAAAAGATTAATGATTAGCTGATACATCAAATTACTATTTCGGGAAGCTACGGTAGGAGGATAATACCGTGAGCTGTATAAACAGTTTTAAGAGGTGTATATGAATGAGAGAGTAATGGTGATGTCGAAAAAAATGTGTGGATTTCATTAAGCAGAATCAAAGTGTCGAGCAGCAGCTTGTAGTTACATGAGGTTAGACCCAGTAGACAAGGTAAGGAATTTGTGGATTGATGAAGTGAAAATATTGCTAAAAGAAAAAAAAAGTTACATAAAAGTTTTTTTCAGTGTAAAATTGACACGAGAGATTCTAAGGAGAAATGGAAATCAGTTGTGAATTCAGTAAGAGATGTTAGTACTTGTGGCGTGCTTGTTACCTTTAACCAGATGGACTACATTTCAAGAAAACCTTATTACTCATTATTGATATTGCTGCATTCACAGTAATGTGAAACTAATTTATTTCTGACATGACTGTTGAAATGTTGGAGCGAGAGTAACGTGCCACCCGAGCTGGTTATAAAATGTGAATTTGGACCTATACCGTTAGCCTTTCTCAAACAGCTGGATTCAATAAAAGTTTTCGCATGTAAATTCAATGTCCATGACATAGTAATAGCATATTCAGAGCACCACCACCATAACGCCAGTTAGAGTCAATTTCATTTTCTCTCTTCACATTGATATATTCACCCTACCCTGGTGGGTAATGGCCGATATGAACAAAACAAAATGTATTTTCACTTGAACAAAAATGTTCTTACAACAGCAATGACATTAGGAGTCATGAACCTTTAGTTCAAAACTTGCGAGAAATATATATAGTGTAACCATTATGTCTCCGCCTCCCTCCCTTCTTTCAGTGTGGGTAGATAAAAGTCTTCACCTTTCTTGGGCGGAAGTTTGCAACCCGGACTTGTGGAGAGCAATATATTAAAGGAAGTTATAGCAGGCAAGTTGAGAAGTTAGCATGTAAAGTGTTCTCACCTGATGCACCTCTTCCCTCCTTGTCCCAACTCCTGCATCTCTGTCCCTGCAAGGACGCCTCTGCCCCCAAGCCCCTTCCCAGCCATCTTAGTCCCGCCTAGCCGCCTCCTCCCCAGCATCCACAATCTCGAAATCACCCTTTATTTCCTTCCCACCACCGTTTTCTCATCCTGTTCCACCGGCTGCCTCCCAACAGTTCATGTCTCAGCGCCCACAGCCTACCCCGACGCCCCCTCCAAGCTACACTAAGTTCTTTTTTTTTTCCTTAAGCACTGATTAGTAATATCTGTCCCCATATTGCTTAGCAGATACTTGTGGAGGTGGTACTGTGTGCATTATGAGTGTGTACACGTGTGTATGTGTGTTTAATACATAAGACATTTGCAACACTTGGTAATCTTTCCTACCGGAAGGTTCACATTCATCTGTGTTCAATTTCTTCAGTCAAATATAGGTTAATACAAACGTAGAAATAATAATAGTTTCGACTTTCTCTCCCTCTTAGTGCACCACGTAGAAACAAGCGAGTATATACAGAGAAAGATCGCAGTCAGTAAGACTCGATACTGTTACTGAGACGGACAAGATTCCCAGGCAGCGTTCTTATGCACTCGGCCACAAGTGCCACATAAGCTGGGCAGCCTGGTTCACAAGCCATATTTCTTTCCCAGCCCGGGCACGTCAGTGAGCCTCAAGCATAGATTCAAGCTATTTCAATCTCCCCCTGTATGTTCTGACCTCACACGCGATTTTCTCAGTAGCAGTATCGAGTCCAGCTGACTGCGATCTTTCTCTATATATACCCGCTTGTTTCTGTGTGGTGCATTGATGTAAAAATCGCTTGTGAGATCAGAACATACAGGAGGAGATTGAAATAGCTTGAATCCATGCTTGAGGCTCACTGACGTGCCCGGGCTGGGAAAGAAACATGGCTTGTGAACCAGGCTGCCCAGCTTATTTGGCATTTGTGGCCGGGTGGATAAGAATGGATATACATTCTAGGTAGTAGGTTGGTAGACAGCAACCACCCAGGGAGGTACTACCGTCCTGCCAAGTGAGTGTAAAACGAAAGCCTGTAATTGTTTTACATGATGGTAGGATTGCTGGTGTCTTTTTTCTGTCTCATAAACATGCAAGATTTCAGGTACATCTTGTTACTTCTACTTACACTTAGGTCACACTACACATGCATGTACAAGTATACATATACACAGCCCTCTGGGTTTTCTTCTATTTTCTTACTAGTTCTTGTTTATTTCCTCTTATCTCCATGGGGAAGTTGAACAGAATTCTTCCTCCGTAAGCCGTGTGTGTCGTAAGAGTCGACTAAAAGGCCAGGAGCAAGGGGCTAGTAACCCCTTCTCTTGAATACATTACTAAAGTTAAAAAGAGAAACTTTTTTTTTTGGCCCACCCTCCCTCGGTGGTATACTGCCTGTTGGTTGAAATAAATAAATATATACAGAACAACCACTGAAATTCCAAGCTATTTCGCGACTTCCCACATTTTTATTTACTATAAAAATAAAACAAACAGGAAAGCATAAAAGAGCAAGACTACACCTCACAGTCACGTCACAACAACCGACTCTGTGAAACACAACTGATATTCAACCCAACCATAAGCTTTTTTACTTGTCTAATGTATCTTAAATTCTTCCCAAATTTTATTAATTATAAATCAATCCAATTTATATAAATCAAAAGCAATATTCATATTATATTCAAAACTACTTTTTTTTATGAAACATGATTCTATTATATTCCTGTCGACCATAGACTTGCTTGATATAACTTTCTCAGCCTTTTGAAAATCAATTGGATGGTTAAAATCTCTCACATGACTAAACAGAGCATTAGAATCTTGTCCACCTCTAATGCAAACCACACACCAGTCCCCTTCCACACCCCAAATGCTATCTGCGGGGACTGGTGTGTGGTTGGCATCCTGGTTGCCTCTCTCAGAGACACGCTTGCTGGCTCCACACTACCACTGTCTGAAAACTTCTCCTATTTCTCCTGTTGTTGTCTTTGCAACATTGCACAGCTCCTGATGACGCACTGAGAAGTGTGAAAGTACTTAAGCTAAAGATTTCCACCCCGTGGTTTTTCTAGCATATATATTATATATATATATATATATATATATATATATATATATATATATATATATATATATATATATATATATATATATATATATATATATATATATACACACACATTTCAATTGTGTATGGGATAGGCTACCCTGAAACGTTGTAATCCCCAAGAAACAGAGACTCCAGCTTTGCTGGACTGATGCCGTTGAAGCTCCCGTGGCAGGTGAACTCTTAATGGAATACTTGAAAATATCCTCATTGCTTTTTTGATATCTATCAGCTGGCTGACAGACTTGATACTATTCATATATGTAAGTGAACCATCCTGTGTGATGGAGTGTGACAGGAAAACTTAGCTTGCTTTTATTCCCATTGTAACCAGTACAGGGAAGGGGGGAGCAGATCTTTGGTGAGGTATCAAATTTAGCTAAATAAAATCTTTTAAATTGCTAATATTATCAACCCTTCCTCAGTACTCTGATCACATGTTTTATATTACAACACTTCAACTGATTAAGTTTTTTGTCGATATAATCATACGCTTCTATAACTACTCATCAAGTTCTTTAAATTTATTGATCATACTGAGAGCCGTTGTGTTCTCTAACTGCCATCTGAGAGTGCCTAACTGCCATCTGAGAGTGCCTAACTGCCATCTGAGAGTGCCTAACTGCCATCTGAGAGTGCCTAACTGCCATCTGAGAGTGCCTAACTGCCATCTGAGAGTGCCTAACTCCTCACATTGATTTTCGCATATTTGGCAGAGAAAAACTCTTGCTTAAGTTTAACTCGCAGGATTGACTTATTCGGCACGATAGATACACACACACATTATATTTACAAATACACAATTATATATATATATATATATATATATATATATATATATATATATATATATATATATATATATATATATATATATATATATATATGTCTGTGTGTGTGTATTTATATATGAAGTGCCGAATAGGTAAAATTGGTCAAGTAGCAAGAACTCAATTGACATTAATTCTTTCTAAAAAAATTCTCTTATATGTTTAAAGATATATGTTTTTCATTTATGTTAATGTAAAAATTAATAATTTTGTACCAAAAGAATCTTAGAAAACTTACCTAACCTTATTGTAACAAGCTCAATTTAATTTAGCCTATTCCAACTAAATATATTTTAAATAAGTTTACAAGAATTTTATAATAAACAATCCCAATGAAATATATTTTTTTTCGTTAGGTTCAGAATGATTTTTGCAAAATTACTGTATGCACAAATTTTCGCTTGCCTTATTTTGCAAGAAGAGCGTTGTAATTTAAGCCAAAATCGCAAGTTTACCTATTCATGGTGATTATTATTAAATATTTGTGAACTTACCTAAAATATATTTATTGTATGCAATATTTTCGCAAAAATCATTCTGATCCTAACGAAAAAAAAATATTTCATTGCGTTTGTTAATTATTAAATTATTAGAAACTTATATAAAATATATTTTGATTGATTAGGCTAAATTAAATTGCGCTTGTTATAATAAGGTTAGGTATGTTTTCTAAGGTCATTTTGGTACAAAATTATTCAGTTTTATAATAACATAAATGAAAAAAAATACATTATTAAATGTAGACGATAAAATTTATAAAGGATTTAATTTTAAATGAGTTCTTGCACCAACTGTCTAATTTTACATATTCGGCACGACATTGTATATATATATATATATATATATATATATATATATATATATATATATATATATATATATATATATATATTGACTGTCAGTATCTATATTCCATTCACTTTCTCAATATTTATGAAGAGATCCTGTAGAAAATCAGCTTTTAAAGATAAAGTTTGCACAGTAAGGACTGGTCATGGACCGAGACGGGGCAGTGTTGACCCCGAAACTCCCTCCAGGTATACACTGACGTATATTGCTTTAGATTTACCTAACCACTATTTTTTGACGATTTCAATTAAAATTAATTTCAGAAAATATTATTATAAATGAAATTTAATATGGAGCCAATATCCCTTCGCTCTTTCTGTTGGGCACCAATGCTACCTTCTACATTCGTTGCATTCTCCTTCTGATATATTAAATTTTTATTTGACTTTTCTGAAATATTTGACTCACCTTTGTTCTTCATTGTATTCTTCTCCCTCTTAATTTCTCTCTCTTGCTCTTCCCTCCGTCTCCCTCTACCCGCACACTGCCCATCCGCTGCCTAATTGCTCCCATTTCCTGTCTAATTTATGCACAGCAGTTTCAGGTGGGGAGGGCCTCCCTCCATTAGGTTAATGCCCTCACATCACACCAACACACTTGCAATCAGCTCGGCACTCCTCACTGGCCGACCCCACAACCACCACTTCTGCTTCCACTCTGCCGCCCAGGAGGCCTCATTTAATTTTCTTTTGGTAATGAGTTCCCAAAATGAATAAGGTAAAAAAATAGATATCACTCTGCAGCTCATGGGCTCGTCAAGTGTTCTCTGGAATGTTGCTGTAGTGATTGTTAAAGTGTGCTTGTTTGGGGTCTCTCTCTCTGCCCTGATGGAAAGTAATTCTATGAAAAAAAAATTAGTGAATATATATATATATATATATATATATATATATATATATTATGTGACCACGAAGAAGTGGTAATGATCAATAACACCACTGCTACTAGCCAAGGATTCGATCCCATGTTGTTTTGGCACATCTCATGGTGAGCGAAAACCACACGACTCTCTAACCCACAGGCCCACCAAATCCTACAAGAATCAAGCAACCAGCAGAGCTAGGTGTGTTACCTTGATCCGAGGACATACGGTGGTGTGGGTGCCTCTGAGCCATGTTGTTTTCGCTCACCATGACGCGGGCCAAAACAACATGGGTTCGAGTCCTTGGCCAGTCGCAGTGTTTTTATTGATCAATACCACTCGTTCGTGGTTACAATAATATAAAATACTGCTCAATGAGGCTAGTGCCGAATAGGCAAAACTTGCGATTATGGCTTTAATAGCAACGATCTTCTTGCCAAATAAGGCAAGCGAAAATTTGTGTATGCAATAATTTCGCAAAAATAATTCTCAACCTAACGAAAAAGAAATATATTGCATTGTGTTTGTTTATTAATAAATTACTGTAAACTTATCTAAAACATATTTAGTTAAATTGCGCTTATGACAAGGTTAGGTAAGTTTTCTAAGGTTCTTTTGGTGCTAAATTATTATTTTTTTACATTAATATAAATGTAAAAAATATATCTTTAAACATATAAGAATTTTTTTTAGAAAGGACTTAACTTTAAATGAGTTTTTGATAATTGACCAATTTTACCTATTCGGCATGACATTATATATATATATATATATATATATATATATATATATATATATATATATATATATATATATATATATATATATATATATATATATATATATATATATATATATAATATATATCAGAATTAGAGGTAGATGGAGTACAATGAGTCTGTCATCAGTAAGTATGAGAGAAATGAATGTTTGTAAATTAAAGTAGAAGCATGTTATTGTTGAGAGAAAAATGAGCTAGTCAGAGTATGGGTAATGAAGAGGTGGAAGAGATATTGGGTAGATTTAAGAATAGTGTGTTAGTGTGCAGTAGAAGTTAGTGGATATAGGAGACTGGGTACAGGACGGAAAAGGAGCGACTGGAGGAATGACAATGTATTCAGAGCGGTAAGGTAGAAAAAGCCGGTATGAGAGATTCATAGAAAGGAAAAGTGATTGAAATAAGCGGAAGTAAACGGAGAGAAGACGATGGGTTAAAAAAGTGGTGAGGGGGTACATGTAAAAGGAGAGCAAATGATTGTGTGGGTGAGGTTTTATCAAAAAAAATTGCTGAAAATAAGAAAACGTATCTGAGCACGATTAAAAAACTGAGAAAATCTAGGGAGTGAATGGATTTAGCAGTTAAAAGCAAATGAGAGGAGTTATTACATTAGATGGGATGGATGTGGTATTGGGAATATGTATGAATAAATTGAGCTGTTGAATGTTGATGAAGAAAAGGGAGGCAGCGATTTCATCCATTGACCAGGGAGGTATAACATCTAGTATGAGTAGGGAAGAGCCAGATGTGAGAGTGGGAGAAGTGAGAAAGGCAGCGAATAGTATGATAGGAGGTAAATCACCTGGGATTGATAGGATCAAGACAAATTTTAAAAGCAAGTGTAGATATAGTTTTGAGTGGTTAGTGCATTTGTTTATTAAATGCATGAAAAGGAATAATATTTCAATGGATTGACAGATAGCATGCATAGTTTCTTCATATAAAGGAAAGGGGGATAAAAGAAAGTGCAAGAATTATAGGTAAATAATCTTGTTGAGTTCACCAGGAAAAGTTTATGGTAGAGTTATTTAAAAAACTAAGGGTAAACCAGAGAGCAAGATCGTTGATGAACAAGGTGATTTAAGAAAGAGTAGATGTGTAGACGTAGTGTTTAACTTCAAACATGTAAATGAAAAATATTTAGATAAGGGAAGAATGATTTCTTGCGTTTAAGGATTTAGAAAAGACATTTGTTAGGGTGGATAGAGGAGCAATGTAGCAGGTTTTGCAAGCATTTTGAATAGGTGGCGAGTTACTTAAATCAGATACGAGTTTTTATGAGGGCAACTAGGGTAAGGTTAGGATATGTAGGAGAGTGAAAATATTTTCGGATAAGTAGGCGTCAGGCAGGACTGTGTGATGGTACCTTGGTTGCTTCACACACTTTTAGATTGCCTTATTAAAGACCTGAGTGCTGAGGTATTGGGGAGAGGTGTGGGATTAAATAATAATCTAATACAAAGTGTGAGTTATTAAACTTATTTTTTGTCAATGACATGGTGCTATTGGAAGATTCTGAAGAGAGGTTGCAAAGGTTGGTGGACGAATTTGGGTGGGTACATGAAAGAAAGAATTAATAGTGAACAAAGGAGAGAAAAAAGATGATGAGAGTAACAAAAAAAATAGATAATGAAAGACTGAATACCAGACTGGAAGGAGGGAATATGGAGAAAGTATATTTGGAAGTGGAATTGACGGATGGCAGATCTATGAAAGATGAGGTCAGCCATAGAACTGACGAGAGGAAGGGAAATGCTGCATTGAGGTAATTGTGAAGATAACGTTATCCGTGGAAGCAAAAAGAGGAATGCATCATAGGGGTACAAACACATTTAGGTGAGAAGCACCGTATGTGTCTCATTAGAAACACATACGGAACAACAGACAACGATCTCTACGGTGTAGCAATGAATGGGACTCGACGACTCCAGGCATTCACAAATACTTTCTGAAAAACTTGAATTGTTAACTAAAATATATATATATATAAGTAGTGTACATTTCTTCTGTATGGCTCGGAAGTAGATATTTCCGGTCTGCTCCCACTTCCGGTCTGTCTCCCCCCCCTCCCCCCCCCGAGTGTACTTAGATAGTGGTTTTGTCATCTTAAAAAGTTGGTTATAGTGTTTTGAGGGAAAGTTTGATGTTGTTTTGGTGGTGTTCAATAGTGTTTTGGGTGCATTCAATGGCGTTTTGGTGGTGTTCAATGGTGTTTTGGGGGAATGTGTAAAAATGTGATCTTAGTGAAAGTATTCATAGGTTAAATGATCTTTTTTTTTTGGATGAATTAGTAAAACTGGAAAAAAATTGAGATGAGTGATTTTGGGACGAGTGTAGTTTGGTGTATAAGTTAGAGGTGTTTTAAATGTTATTTGATAGTATTCAATGTCGTTTTCACAGTATTCAATGATGTTTTGGGGGTATTCAAATGATGTATAAGAGTGTTTTGGAGGTGTTCCAATGTATTTCTTGGTTATATTGAGTATAAAATGTGTGCATGTTCTGTGGAGGCTGATGTGGCTTTTTGGATGAATTAGTAAAACTGGAAAAAATTGAGATGAGTGATGGGGTAATGGGTGGTGTTTTTTTTTTTTTTTTTTTTTTTTTGTGTGTGTGTGTGTGTGTGTGTGTGCGTGTGTATGTGTGTGTGTGTAGTGTGTGTGTGTGTGTGTGTGTGTGTGTGTGTGTGTGCGTGTGTGTGTGAGGTAGAGAGAGAGAGAGCAGGTGAGGTCATGGCCTCAGGCGCTGGGGTGGGCCTGTGATGGGTGGGAGATGGGGTGTGTGTGTGTGTGTGTGTGTGTGGTAGAGAGCAGGTGAGGTCGTGACCTCAGGCGCTGGGGTGGATGAAACGTCTTAAAAATTCGTTGAATTGGATCGTTTTCTGATGAAATAGTAAAAAATATTGTGAGTTATAAGTGGAAAATCTTAAAGTGGGTATTAAAACGACTGAAAATTAACGTATTACCTGAAAACATGGAAAATGTATCTTTTTAGACTGTTACCTGAAATCTTAAGTCGTGTTATGTTCATTTTAGTCAATGACTTGACTTACCCGTATGGGGACTTTTTATTGAGACCTGAAAATGTTAATGTAAGACTGGAAAAATGTATCTTTCTATAATAATAAAATAAATGAAAAATGTGTATTAGTGTTAACCTAATTTTAGCTCGTTTAACTTAGAGAGAGACCCCATAGGGATGCTTGTCCGAGGAAATATTGTGACGTCACATCACACCTGGGCTCGCTTGATTGAACTTGTTGGCGACCCAGTGATGACGGCGCACCACACCTGGGCTCGCTTGATTGAACTTGTTGTACTCTTCTCATGTTTAAGCTTGTCCGAGGAAATATTGTGACGTCACTGACCACCAAGAGGGTGTGGGGCGGGAGATGGGTGATCTTGATCCGAGCAATTGGAGCAGGGGTTTTGGGGGGATGGAAGTGAATTTGATGAAATTCCAAAAGTAGGTAAGTCTTAATTCAATTTACTTAAAGAGAGACCTCATAGGGTGTCTTTTCTGATGAATTAGTAAACTGTGAAATATTATACCCCATAAGGAACTTGATTCGAGGAAATGGAGGGATGATAGAATATTGAAAAACGAGTCTTTTCGTTCTTTTTATTGAAATCGAGAAAATTTCTACCCCATAGGGGGTTACCATATCTCTGACTCTCCATAGAGGTCAAGTAAAAAATATCAGAAGTAATATTGAAAAAATTAAAAATTTGAAAAAAAAAAAAAAAAAAAAAATCGAGGAGCGGAGGCGATCCGCAGAAGGCGCTGCAGAAGGCAGCTCGGGGCGGCTCGACGCGGAAGGGCGCGGGCGGGGCGCGGGGCAGGCGGGCGCGGCGGGGCGGGGGTTCGAGGCGCGGAAGGAGACCGCTCAGGGATGAGGGTCTCAGGGGGTGTGAGGGGGTGAGGGTGTGGGTCTGCTAAGGATAAAAAAAAAAAAAAAAAACGGAAGTGGGGGGGCGTGGGGGGGCGTGGAGGGGGCAACCGGAAGTGGGGAGACAGACCGGAAGTGGGAGCAGACCGGAAGTATCTACTTCCGAGCCATACAGAAGAAATGTACACTACTTATATATATATATATATATATATATATATATATATATATATATATATATATATGTATATATATATATATATGCAAGAAAACCACTATGAAAAATATGAAGAATTCCAACGTTTCTGACTACTCACATTATCAGAACTATAACAGGAAACATGACAAGAAGGGCTTATATAAGGCGAGACTACACCTCACAGTCACATCACACTAACAAGACTACACCTCACGTAGGTAACATCTCACGACTCTGTGAAGAGGAACATAGAAAGGACCTGAAACTCTTCCCAAGAATTAAGATTAGTCCAATTTATCATTAATTTTCAAATTTTAAATACAACCTTTATATTAACAATATCAAAGTTGTATTTAAGAACATATTATTAATAAAAAGACTTCTTGATAAAAAATCTTCCAAAATGCTGACGGATGTGTTATAAGATTCATGTAATAATTATGCATTAAAGTTTATACTGTCACACTGGTAAAAGTCTTTACTAAGTTTTTAAAACAACATAAATATAGATATTAAAATATCAAGTTGTATTTAAAATATTGATACAGTAAAGACTTTTGATAAAAATCAAAATGCTGACGGATGTGTCTATAGATTCCTGTAAAATATGCGATAGTTTATTATGGTCAACTGTAAAAGTCTTGAACTAAGATTAAACAACATAAATATAGCATTAGAACTGGACAAGATTCTAATGCTCTATTATTCAGTAAGATTTTAACCATCCAATTGATTTTCAAAATGCTGAGAAGGTTGTATCAAGCAAGTCCATGGTTGAGAGAATATAATAGAATCATGTTTCATTAAAAGCAGTTTTGAAAATAATATGAATATTTCTTTTGGTTTATATAAATTGGATTCATTTATAATTAATAAAATTTGGGAAGAATTTAATGATAAATTGGACTAATCTTAATTATTGGGAAGAGTTTCAGGTCCTTTCTTATGTTCCTCTTCACAGAGTCGTGAGATGTTACGCTACTGTGAGGTGTAGTCTTTGTTAGTGTGATGTGACTGTGAGGTGTAGTCTCGCCCCTTATATAAGCCCTTCTTGTCATGTTTCCAGTTATAGTTCCTTGATAATGTGAGTAGTCACGAAAGCGCTTGGAATTCTTCTATTTTTTCATAGTGGTTTTCTTGCATATTTTGATATCACCTGTTTACTGTTATCTTTTTGCATATATATATATGTTACTTAAAAAATAATAATAATACAATTTGGCTTATTTTTTCCAGAAAATTCAATAAATAAATTCACATGCCTTAATAACTTTTTGTTTTTTAGTGTGCAAGCTCTAGGTTCAATATTCTGCAGGCTTTGTCTAAGGCGACTAAAAACCATACGGAAGTGGGAATCGCGGGGATCAGTTATCAGCTCTCTCTAGAGGGAAGTATTTACTCGTTAGTTTGTCATTATAAAGCTATACATTCATTGTAGTGAACCCGACAATTTGGTTAATGAAACGATAAGAGAATCGAGTTAGTAATACTTTTAGAAATTCTAGCGGGGTGGAGGAAAAAAGCAAAGGCTAAAACTCCAAAACTTGAAGGGACCAGAAGACATATTCATAAGTCATGTGGAAAGTTATATCCAAATTTCTTCAATAAAAATTGTAAATTAGGTCTTACGCAGCCCAAGCTTTCAAAGAGACCAATATGATAAAATATACAGGCTTGAAGCCGCTCGAAAGCTGCATTATCACGGTTTAAAAATAAGAGGCTTCAAGCTAATGAGATGCTACACAGAAAAGTAGAATTTCATTTTTTTTATCAAAACCACCCCACCATCCCTGTTCCAATTCTTCGGATCAAGATCCCCCCCCCCGCCGCCAGCGTCCCCCACTTACAATCCTTGCTCCAGTTCCCCTGAGTAATAACTACTTCCAAATTCATCTTCCCACCATTTTCACCTTCTCCATTTCCTCGGATGATCACCAACCTCTCTCACACCTCACCTACCGAGTATTACCCACCCACCAACAACCTACCACCCTCTAAGACCAACCACAATCTATACCCGCCCTGTATCCCCACCAACAACCCTCACCACCACCCACCCACCATGGTAACCCCTGTGATATAGTGCCCACGCACAACAGTGGTATACCCAACAATTTCATTGAATCATTTCACCTTAAATATTTGTTTCTTTTGTGATGAGTATGAAGCTTATCTGGTTCATTCAAACTCATTCCACAATCTTGTATTATCTTCATTCATCTTTTATATCATATGGGTTAATTATGAGATAAGAAAAAAATATGAAATTCTTAAGGTGTACATAGTCTCAAGAACTTTATTGGTCCACCCAAGAACAGAAGACTGCTGAAGACATGATAAATATTTACAAGAAGTGGTAAATTATGATCAGTAAATCTCACAATAATGACGTTTTTACAAAGTTTATTTTCTTAAGCAGTACAGAGGTAAGCATGATAACCACTGGTGATCATGCGTAAAATTTGGCTCCCCTGTGTTAATCCTCAGTTAAAAATAATCCTACATTCTACATAGATTATCACTAGTTCCATGAATAGAAGCAGTCAGAGAAAGTAAGCAACGAAAAGATGGGTAGAGTTAAGCCAAAAAAAAGGGAAGAATAAAAAGGCACAATACCATGACTGGAACAAAACACAAATAACCCGCACATGGGAGAAAGAAACTTATGACGACGTTTGGGTCCGACTTGGACCATTGAGTAGTTACGCTAACACACGAAGATGAGAGAGCTAGCATATATAGGAGAGGACAGGGACGGGACAGAGAGAGGAAGAAAGTGAGTAGTGGTAGAGGTAATGCTGGTAATGGTAGTAGTGGTAGTGGATAGGGAAAGCAGTGGTAATGGCACGAGACAAAGAGTGAAGCGAGGCAATAGTAGTAGTAGATATGGAGTAAATCTAAGGACAAGAAAAAGAAGCACTGCAGGAACAGAAGTAGTAAAAAGCACAGTTTTTACCATAACGTAATATTACAAAGTCAAAGCAATATTACAAAGTCAAAGCAATATTACAAAGTCAAAGCAAGTCAGGGTTGGCTTCAAGTTTATTTGCAGCTACTCATCCAACCTTTAAGAGTTCGTTTCAGATGAAACAAAAGCTATTATAGATAAAAGTCATTAAGCTGTGGCATAATCAAGTTTTTCAGAAAATAATACCATTCCATTTTAAAAATGGACAAATTGTCACCAACAGAGCCCAATGAAAATTCATGTCTTTGTTTAAGTAGGATATATCGGTGACGGAATTTTGACGCTAATCGGAAAAGGCTTACTGACGTAATTGCACAGAAAACATAATTAGGGATGAGGAACTAAAATTTTTAAAAGACACCTGTTAATCCCAGTAGTTTCAAGGCCTTTTACCTATAAGAGATGATCAACAGCATTAAAAAACTGAATTCAATTGAATGAGGCGTTCTCAAGTTATAAGCGAATACCTTGGAAGAAAAAAACATTTAGACAGAGAACATGATCAGCTCTCCAAAAAAGCAGTATCAAAATATTATTTTCAAGGATTCAATATACTCGTCAAAATTTAAATTTCCTTAAAAATGCGAGATTTCAATATTTCTCAGTTTTCTTATCTTAGTTTTACTGTTTCGAAATCTTTACAATCTCGTTAGATCTTAATTTTTCATTATTTAAATATCTGGAATTTGCAGAAGTTCCCCGAATTTTGTGGGATGGTTATCGAGAGTTATTACAGTTGCATTAGATATACAGGTGTAGCTGACATCAATGACATACTACTATGCAGAAAGCCGCTCGTTATGCTGAGCATTTCGGGTAAATTAGGTCAGTTTTGTCCCATGATGCGACCCACACTAGTCGACTAACTTCCAGGTACCCATTTTACTGATGGGCGAACATAGACAACCGGTGTAAAGAAACACGCCCAGTGTTTCTACCCTCGCCGGAAATCGAACCCAGTCCGTCGCCATGTGATGTCAGAGCTTTAGCCACCAGACATGCCAGATATGCATTTGCTGTAGCAGTTATCTGGTTAATGTGCGTCTCAGGTCATATTATTGCAATTATACTCAAGGTTTTTCTCGAGTGAGGGTTGCATCCTTCGATGCCCCATAGCATGTACTCCGTCTGCGGTCTTCTTTATCCTTCCTCACTCTTCATAACTTTGCCCTTATTGGGGTTAAATTTCAGGAGCCATTTGTCACATAAGGCTTTTAGCCTGTCGAGGTTCCTTTGTAGGCTTTCCTGGTTCTCGTCTGTTTGTATTGTCCACTGTTTTACTTCATCTGCGAACAGGGATACCTTTCATTATATCCCTTCTGATATGTCATTGACGTATACAATTACCGGCACCACAGTGTGTGTGTGTATGTGTACTCACATATTTGTGGTTGCAGGGATCGAGTCATAGCTCCTGTGTGTACTCACCTATTTGTGGTTGCAGGGGTCGATTCATAGCTCCTGGCCCCGCCTCTTCACTGATCGCTACTAGGTCCTCTCTCTCCCTGCTCCATGAGCTTTATCAAACCTCGTCTTAAAACTATGTATGGTTCCTGCCTCCACTACATCGCTTTCTAGGCTATTCCACTTCCTGACAACTCTATGACTGAATAAATACTTCCTAACATCCCTTTGACTCATAGGAGTTTTCAACTTCCAACTGTGTCCCCTTGTTGCTGTGTCCCATCTCTGGAACATTCTGTCTGTCCACCTTGTCAATTCCTCTCAGTATTTTATATGTCGTTATCATGTCCCCCCTATCTCTCCTGTCCTCCAGTGTCGTCAGGTCGATTTCCCGTAACCTCTCCTCGTAGGACATACCCCTTAGCTCCGGAACTAGTCTTGATGCAAACCTTTGCACTTTCTCTAGTTTCTTTACATGCTTGGCTAGGTGTGGGTTCCAAACTGGTGCTGCATACTCCAATATGGGCCTAACGTACACAGAGTACAGGGTCCTGAACAATTCCTAATTAAGATGTCGGAATCCTGTTCTTAGGTTTGCTAGGCTCCTGTATGCTGCAGCAGTTATTTGGTCGATGTGCGCCTCAGGAGATGTGCCTGGTGTTATGCTCACTCCAAGATCTTTTTCCTTGTACTCCGTCTGAGGTCTTCTTTGTCCTTCCACAATCTTCATGACTTTGTGTGTGTGTGTGTGTGTGTGTGTGTGTGTGTGTGTGTGTGTGTGTGTGTGTGTGTCGCGTACGTGCATGCAGTGCGTGTGCGCAACTGTCTCAGTGGTTGGTTGTTTTTTTTGGATGGTTGGTTTAGATGGTGTGTTTGGTTGTTTTATTGAGTTCCTCCCTTCATTTACAAACTATGAGCTGTTGAGTACCTTCCTTGACTCATTTTAAAGTCTTTATATTGTCATGAGACATACAAATTGCAACAGCATTATGTTGGAGCCATCTATGCATCAGTGATTTCATTTGGTCAACTGACTTTATTTGATCGATGTCATTTTTGCTGTACCACCATGTTTTAGGTCAGAGTCATTCTAGAAATTAATGATCTCAGATGCAATGATGATCGTGAGAAGCGTGCAGAGTGTTGTTGCTATTTACTGCCCGTCTTCTTGTGTAGGAGCTCACTTCTCGCTGTTCGCGAAATGAAACCAAGGTACGTTGTCAACAATGGGTATCGGTCTCTCTCTCTCTCTCTCTCTCTCTCTCTCTCTCTCTCTCTCTCTCTCTCTCTCTCTCTCTCTCTCTCTCTCAAGCCTTTTCTTTACCTCCTCCACGCCAGCTGCTGATAATATTACTTGGAGAGGATTTCCTCTTTTTCTCTATCATCCTTTTTTCCCTTTAGCCTTCCCTTTGTTCTCCCTTCTCTGTATTCTTGCTTCAAAAACAACTAAAGGAGACGGGAGAGGGAGAGGGAGAGAGAGAGAGAGAGAGAGAGAGAGAGAGAGAGAGAGAGAAAGCATTAGACAGTGAAATAGGAGAGTGAAAAGATGCAAAGTAAAATAGAAAAAATGTATGGACAAGAGGGAGAGAGAAGGGAAGAGAGAGGGAGGGGAAAGAGAGGGGAGAGAGAGGGAAAAGAGAGAGAAGGGAGACACTTTACAAGTGTCTAGTAACCTGAGTGAACAGGGTCAAAGTGTCATTATTTTTTTTGGCTTCCACAATGCTTCTGTTGTTGACAATGACAGCAGGTTAACCAGTCTCTTCTACCTATGTTACTGTCATTATTTCTTGCTTCTCCTCATACCCACAGTACGAGGAAAAGGCAAGAAAACATATTTCAAATTTAAGTAAAATATACTGTACATTTACCTGTAAATAAATAAAAAAAGTCACAATACCGTAGCAGGAACAATGCACAAGTAACCCAGACTTAGGAGACAAAGTTGTCACGTTTCAGTCAGACTTGAACCTTTAACAAATCACACCGAAGCGAGAAGGGAAGAAGGATAGAATAAAATAGATAGGGAGCCGGAGAAGAGTGGCATATAGGGGATGAGGAAAGGTGGTGGTGGTGGTGGAATTAGTAGCAGTAATAGTTTGAAGTAGAAGACGAGCAGCAATGGTAGAGGTAGAAATAGCTAGATAGTAGGAGTAGTAGTAGAGGAAAATGGGGGAAAATAGTAGTAGGAATAATTGAAGAAGTTTATAAGAACTAGAAAACAGAGGAGTACTCCGGGAGAGCTACTGGCACAAGGGGATAGAACAAAATTCCCATTGGACAGAACAGGAAAGTCATGGAAAAAATAGGAAGGGCGAAGAGGTTAAGAGAGGATGAGAAAAAATGTTAGGTCAAATAACAAGTTTTCTAAATTTTAGAACATTAACAATATAAGGCAAAAAGGAAGGCATCCACAGAGACAAAACTAAGATTCATTTAAGAATGTTATGTATAAGAGATGCTTCAACAAGATGGCTGGAAGAATGGTAGACCGTTTTGGTAGAGTACCAGTTTATAGGATGACAATGATCTCTAGAATGATAGGAAAGATGCTCTTTCCTGTCAAGTTAGAGATCACAGCCATCCTATTATTTGGTGCTCTGCTGTGTATAATGGATGCTTCACCAGACGACGTCTTGTTGAAGCATAGATTAAACATAGCAACGTCTGTGGATGCCTTCGATTCACATTGCATTGTCAAGTGCTCTGCACACTGGTGACTTGACCAGAAATGTCTCCTCCTCTCCTTACCTCTTCATCTTTCCCATATTTTCATTGCTTTAATATCTTCTGCCCAGGTGATCCTGTCCTTCGGAGATTGTGCCCTATCCTTGTAACTGAGTATCACTTCTGCAGTATCTCTTCAAATTGGAGCATTGACGGGCTAAGCATTTCCCCATGTTTGAAGTGCTAATACATCTAATATCATAAGAAACTAGTGTAAATACTGTTAAATAATAAAAACAGTCAAAAACGTGAAAACAATCATAATTTGGTGTCAATAAATTGTAAAATATAAATATCCCTTGAGAATTTACGCCACTGTTTCCGACGAGCGATCACTTTATCGACAACTTCAACACTCCGTAAAACAGTTAATTATCATAGTCCACTCACTTTGTTACTCCATTCATAAAAACGGACCCTTTCATTATATATATATATATATATATATATATATATATATATATATATATATATATATATATATATATATATATATATATTTCAAAATCTTACCCCACACACAGCAATTTTTTCCAGGTATGCCACAGTTTAAAGGCTTGAGTACACTATGAACATGGATGACATGATTATGACGTACAAAATACAGAGAGGAATTACAGATTAGACAGGACGAATATATCTGATAGGCGGCTGTCAGGTACACAAGGAAGCTTAAAACTGAGATGAGCCGCAGGAATTTCAGGAAGTACTTCTTTAGGCTTAGAGTGGTCAGGAAGTGGAATGATCTAGACGGCGTAAAGGCAGATTAAGGATCCATACCTAACATTAACTATAGGTCCCAGGCAGCCGGAAGAGAGTGAATATAGTAGTGGCCAGCGGAGAGGTGGGACCAGGAGCTGAGCTTGACCCTTGCAACCACAAATAGGTCAGTACATGCGCAGTTTCCAGAAGCTGGAGCTGAACTCCACAAACACAAACAGGTGGGGGTACACTTTGAGACACCGTTGTCTTCGTTGGTACGTCCAAACACAGTTGGTCTTGTATGATGCAATTACCCTCTTGCCTGATTACCCGCTCTTAAGGGAACTTAATGGGGTCATTAGAGGCAGGTGGCTCACAAGCGGCTGGAACGAGGCGCCGCGGCTCAGACTAATTAAGTACCCTGTTTTCTCTACCACTTACGACGATCGCTTTCCCTGCACCAGGAACTTGCAAGACTTAGCAAGACTGTTCACTTTATGTTGCAGGAACTGTAATTTGAGTAAGACAACGTTGTATTCTCTTGCGTCATGAGTTTTGGTCTTGTGTTGGGTAAAGTTACAGTGAAATGTCACCAGGTATTGATCCTCTGTTTCATAGATGAGATGTTAAACTTTGTTCTTTTAAGGGAGGGGACTCTGAGGGAGAGGAGGGGGGGAGAGGTGGCATCTTGGTTAATAATAATCGGACTCAGATTCGTTTGATTTTCGTATTAAAAGTTCATAAGGGCAAGAGGACCGTATACTAGAAGTTCCATTAAGATTGCCTAATAAATAAAAGTAGTATATTTGTTATAGCGACACTTATGACACTTTTACGCTAAACTGGGATTACTGGAAGTGTTTTACGTGAAGCCCAGTTGATGTTACTCCAAAGGCAAAAGTAGGACAATGAATTATATTATCCTCCCCCAAAAATATTTAAGGTTTGTTTTGTTTTTTCCTTAAAAATATATAGTAATATTCCATTTTTACCTGTGTAGTAACATCAACAACTGATCCTGTACAGTCTCCTAAAACACATTTTGTATTTCCAATTTTGCATAAGCGTGTTATAAGTGTCATCACCATAACGAAAAAAAATGGCAATCTTCATGGTAGTTCTGGGATACGATCACCAAGGCTTCTTAATCGTTCAGTACAAAAATCAAAACGAATCTGACTCTTATTACCCAAGGTGATAGTTTCATAAAGGCGCGGATGGTTAACTACTTAACGGGCCATTACCAGTCAGGAGTCGCTTGCTCTGATTCTAATGAAGCAATCACCACCACTACATAGGTATTGCACGAAGAGATGTCTCTTTCTCAGTGTACATACAGAGTTTTATTAAAGTGCTATGATAGAGAATAAACTATTTCTAAATGGTTGTGTAATGGTGCCGCAGTGGTCCTCAAGCAGGCGACACACTTTAAACGCAACACTTGTCTCATGAATTTATTCTTGTTTCCATTTTCACTACTTCATAAAATGAAAATGTGAAACAATGAGTATAAAGTTGTGGGAAGAGGAGGAGAAACAGAGAGAAAAGTTAAGAGGAGTGGAGAGGGGAAGAAGCAGGAATTAGACGTTGTAGCATAAAGGAATTACTTGATAGTTTCATCCTGTAAAACGCTTAAAAATTATTATTTTGCATCAAAACTAACCAAGCCTTGTTATAATTTACATAAGATTATAATGCTGTATTTTTTTCTAATTTATGATTTCGCATATCTTTATTTATTCATTTAATCTTGGGAACGAACATTCAGGTGAGACAAAGACGACACTTGGAAGAGGCTGAAACACTACGAGTAGAAGTGAAAGCAGAAGTAAGGGAGAAATCATCATAGCAAACAGGAAAAAACCTGAAGCATGAAAAATGTAGGAAAATGATTAGTAGGGAAAAGAAGAGAAAAGTTTTGAAGGCGAACGATCAGAAGAAAAATTAACGAAAGTAGACGGAGGATGAACGATAGAAGACAGTAGGAGGATCAGAATGATAGGAATAAAGATAAAAGGAAATATACTATCAAGAAGAGAACGAAAGCTAAATTTATAGAGCATGGGAGCTGAGTCCCTCACTTTAACTCTGAGAGTCATACTCATACATTTAACAAGTGGCTCAAATTATATTTATATTTGACTATTATTTTCCAAATGAAAATTCTGTGTTATTATGAATATCCCAAAGAAAACCTTTAGTGTCATACTTTTAAGAATATCATATATAAAATATTATACATATATAACAGAAGTAGACTGTATGTGGATCAGTTTACATAGATAACTGACGTCTTCAAATATTTATGAATAAAAAAACACCTGGGAGGATATACACATCGAGAGGTCTCTCAGGATATAGATACATATACTATGTGAACTAATTTTCAAGGGGTTGGACCGGTAAGCCAGCGTAGGACCCAAATCAGGTGACCCAAAGCTCCAGTCGTCATATTACAAAGACCAGCGCCAGAAAAACTGCTGTCCTGCTTCCCTTCGGATTATACTTCAACTTTCCTGGCCTCAGGATATTCACTGCAAGGTGTCTCAACGTATATATGCTAAGAATTTTATTATCTACTCTTTGTGTAGTCGAGAGGCTTTAAATTTCCACGATTAACCTGAGAGCATTTCCTGGTCACAGGAAACATATGTATCAACAAAACATACAGAAACAAGGTTGTACAGGTGCAGTGTTAAAAACCTAATTAGAAACAATGTAGCTTTATCTAATTTGTGGTATGGTTTCTTATATATTCCTGATTCTTGTATGGATAGCGTTCTGAATGTGTGTGTGTGTGTGTGTGAAAGAGAGAGAGAAAGAAAGAAAGAGAGATTGAGAGAGAGAGAGAGAGAAGGAGAGAGAGGGAGAGAGAAAGAGAGAGATAGTGGGGAGAAAGATAGAGAGGGAGAGAAAGAGAGAGAGGGAGAGATAGAAATAGCAGTAGTTGAAGTTACAACAGTAGTACTAGTACTAGTAGCAGGACGAAGTAACAGTAGTAGTAAAAGTAGAAATTACCATTTGTTAAAGGCAGCTGACGATGGACACTTAGCCTGTTGTATGTGAAGGAATACACATTTGCAACACTAGCAATCTTCACTGACCAAACGTTTCGCCTACACTGCAGGCTTTATCACTCGAATACAGAGATTAATCAGAATCCCGGAGACACAGAGACAAACACACACACACACACACACACACACAAGGTAACAGAAGTAAAACATGAGAGAGAGGGGTGGGTTGATTCCATCTTCTTGGACTGCAAGAAGGCCTTCGACACAGTTCCTCACAAGAGATTAGTGCAGAAGCTAGAGGATCAGGCACGTATAACAGGAGGGGCACTGCAATGGATCAGAGAATACCTGACAGGGAGGCATCAGCGAGTCATGTTACGTGATGAGGAATCACAGTGGGCGCCTGTGACGAGCGGGTCCCACAGGGGTCAATCCTGGGACCAGTGCTATTCTTGATATATGTGAATGACATGACGGAAGGAATGACTCAGAAGTGTCCCTGTTCGCAGATGATGAGAAGTTAATGAGTAGAATTAAATCAGATGCGGATCAGGCAGGACTACAAAGAGACCTGGACTAGTTGGACGCCTGGTCCAGCAACTGGTTCCTAGAATTTAACCCCGCCAAATGCAAAGTCATGAAGATCAAGGAAGGGCAAAGAAGATTGCAAACCTCACTCAAGGAGAAAGATCTAGGGGTGAGTATAATACCGAGCACGTCTCCGGAAGCACACATCAAACAGATAACTGCTGCAGCATACGGGCGCCTGGCAAACCTGAGAATAGCGTTCTGATAACTCAGTAAGGAATCGTTCAAGACTGTACACCATGTACGTCAGGCTCATACTGGAGTACGCAGCACCAGTTTGGAACCCACACCTGGTCAAGCACGTCAAGAAATTAGAGAAAGTCCAAAAGTTTGCAACAAGGCTAGTTACAGAGCTAAGGGGAATGTCCAACGAAGAAAGGTTAAGGGAAATCGGCCTGACGACACTGGACGACAGGAGGGTCAGGGAAGACATGATAACGACATACAAAATACTGCGTGGAATAGATAAGGTGGACAGAGACAGGATGTTTCAGAGATGGGACACAGAAACAAGGGGCCACAATTGGAAGTTGAAGAGTCAGATGAGTCAAAGGGATGTTAGGAAGTATTTCTTCAGCCATAGAGTTGTTAGGAAATGGAATAGTCTGGCAAGTGATGCAATGGAGGCAGCGGCCATACATAGTTTTAAGACGAGGTATGATAAAGCTCATTGAGCAGGGAGAGAGGGGACCCAGTAGCGGTAGGTGAAGAGGCGGGGCCAGGAGCTGAGTCTCGACCCCTTCAACCACAAATAGGTGGGTACACACACACACACACACACACATGATTTGATTGCAGAGTTTACTGCGCTGGATCCTTCATCAGTGAAATACAGAAGACATAACATAAGAAAGAAGGAACACTGCAGCAGGCCTACTGGCCCATGCGAGGCAGGTCTAAGTCTCCCACCAGCTTAAGCCAATGCCCCGACCCAGCCAGGTCAGGTTACATTCACTTAAGGAAGGAGCACGGCATCTGACCTAGTAGCACAAGCTAGTCAGGACCAACTCACACCCACCCGCACCCACTCATATATTTATCTAGCCTATTTTTAAAACTACACAACGTTTTAGCCTCTATAACTATACTCGGGAGTTTGTTCCACTCATCGACAACTCTATTACCAAACCAATACTTTCCTATATTCTTCCTGAATCTGAATTTATCCAACTTAAAGCCATTGATGCGAGTCCTGTCAATACTAGATATTTTTAGCACGCTATTTACATCCCCTTTATTTATTCCTGTTTTCCATTTATACACCTCAATCATATCTCCCCTAATTCTACGCCTTTCTAGAGAGTACAGATTCAGGGCCCTCAGTCTATCCTCATAGGGAAGATTTCTGATTCATGGGATCAACTTTGTCATCCTCCTTTGTACGTTTTCCAGAGCATTTATATCCATTCTGTTATACGGTAACCAAAACTATGCAGCATGATATAGATGAGGCCTAACCAAGGATATATAGAGTTGAAGAACAACCTGAGGACTCCTATAATTTATGCTTCTTGATATGAAGCCAAGGATTTTGTTCGCTTTATTGCGAACACTTATGCACTCCTGTCTTGGTTTTAGATTACTGCTAACCAGAACTCCTAAATTCCTTTCGCAATCAGTAGTATTAATTAAGATCTATATTATTTAGTTTATATGTGGCATGGTTAGTGTCCTGTCCAATATTTAGAACTTTGCATTTATCTATATTGAACTGAATCTGCCACTTCTCCGACCACTGCATCAGTCTATTCAAATCTCCTTGGAGTGCTCTAATGTTTTCATTTGAATGAATTGGACGGCCCTATTTTGGTGTCATCGGCAAACTTGCTTATGCCGCTATTTATTCCCTCATCTATGTCGTTTTTGTAGATTGTGAACAACAAGGGGCCCAATACTGACCCCTGTGGAACACCGCTTGTGACGCTTCCCCACTCTGATTTCTCCCCAGTTATGCAAACTCTCTGCTGCCTATTTGTCAACCATGCGTCTATCCAGGAAAAAAATTCTCCTCTTATTCCGTGTGCCTTAATTTTCCTCAATAGTCTCTGATGTGGGACTCTATCAAAAGCCTTACTGAAGTCCATATACACAATATCATATTCATTACCATGATCTACCTCCTCAAATACCTTAGACAAAGCTTAGTGGTAGTCTGAGGTAATCAGTCCATCAACCAAGGTGGAAGATGATAAGTCTCTGTGTTGATAAATTACACACGTTTAACACTTGGGTATCTTTAGTGTGGAAACGTTTCGCCACACACTGACCTCATCAGTCCAATACAAAGGAGAATGGTGAAGATCAGCGGGCGTTTGAGGTAATCAGTCCCTCAGCCTGGCGTTGATATATTTAGTAAATCAATGGTACAATGGCACAGACTAATTACATTCGTCCAGAAGTCTTGTAATTTGTCAATCAGTCTTCAAATATTGATGGACTAATTCTATCAACTCCAGCCTGAGGAACTGTTTACCTATAAGTCCTTCTGATCTTCGCAATTCTTTTTTTTTTGGACTGATGAAGCCACTATGTGGCAAAACGTTTCCACAATAAGCATATCCAAGCGTTGAACACGTGTCTAATTTATCAACTTGTCGGTTCTCTGAACCATTTATCCACAAGTCTTTTCGTATACGTCACTCCGTAAAATATTCACTGTCTTGCTTAGTCAGTTATGAAAATTTGTTATTGTTTTTTTTTTTGCCTGTGATATTACACTTTGAACTGTTTGCATTATATCTTAAAGAAACTAAAGGATGGAGGTGGATAAAGTAGAAGACAGACAGGCAGGGAATAGAGATGCAGATAACCCTTAGCAGGAAAAACAGGGAGAGAATTATTTTCAAAACTAGACGTATTTCGGCAACTACTCGATCCGAGAGTATCCCTTTACAACATAATGACCCTTCTACGTCAGTGCACGGAGAAGGAATAGTGCATGTAAACAATAGTGTTGAAGTTTTGAAGTGAATCAGTGGAGGCATTTGTATAATACCAAGAGTCGGGATATGATTGCTGAGTGTCATATTCAGGGGTTTATGTTGTTCCATGTAGATAGATATAATGGGAAAGGGGGTGGAGTTGCATTGTATGTACGAGAAAATATAAATTGCTGCATAAAAACAGGCATAAAAATGGATGGATCATTAACAGAATCTGTTTGGGTAGAGTTTCTAGAAGGTCAAGAAAAACTGATTCTAGGTGTAATATACCGACCTCCAGGCTTGGATCACGATAAAGGGAGACTTCTTTGGGACGAAATTGTTAGGGCTTCTAGGCACAATAACGTAGTGATAGTAGGGGATTTTAACTTTAGTCAAATTGACTGGACTTCTTTGACCGGTAATCTGGAGTCCAGTGACTTTATGGAAGTAGTTCAGGACTGTTTTCTGAAGCAGTGTGTGACGGAGCCTACCAGAGGTAATAATTTGCTCGACCTAGTCTTGTCAAATAAAGAAACTCTTGTAAATAATCTGGAGATCGCTGAAGAGCTTGGAGCTAGTGATCACAAATCCATTACTTTTAATATAACATGGGAGTACGAGAATAGGGATAATACGGTAAAAGTTCCTGATTTTCGTTCTGCCGATTATATTGGACTTAGGGAACACCTGTCTAATCTCGACTGGGGTAATCTAGCTAACGATTACGATGGGATCTGCGTTTATGATTTTTTCTTAATAATGTACAACGTGCACAGAGTATGTTTATTCCCCAGAGAGAATTTAGGTCAAATAATAACGATCCCAAATGGATTAACAGGAGGCTAAAACATCTATTAGGGGAGAAAAGAGGAATTTATAGGCGCATCAAAAGAGGAGATGTTAACCTTATTGACCAATATGTTCAGTTGAAAAGAGAAGTAAAAAAGGGGATTAGAAAGGCTAAACGTGACTATGAGATTAAGGTTGCTAATGAATCAAAGACTAATCCAAAAGGGTTCTTTCAAGTGTACAGGACGAAGGTGAGGGAAAAGGTAGGACCTCTGAAAATTGGGAATGGACAGCTGACGGATAGCGAACTGGAAATGTGTTCTCTATTTAATGACTATTTTTGTCAGTCTTTACACAAGAAGACGTAAATGAGATTCCAGAAATTAACAATTATTCAGTTCCTGAAGAATTCAAATTAACTAATATTACTGTCACGAGGGATATGGTTATCAAACAGATAGATAAACTGAAGCAAAATAAGTCCCGGGACCCGACGAGTTGTTTTCCAGGGTAGTTAAAGAATGCAAAATGGAACTTAGTCAGCCATTAACGAATGTGTTTAATACGTCCATCCTAACTGGTGTTGTGCCAGAGATGCGGAAGATAGCTAATGTAGTTCCTATATTCAAATCAGGGGATAAGTCCATTCCATCAAATTACCGTCCAATAAGCCTCACGTCTATAGTAGGCAAATTATTAGAATCAATTATAGCTGATATTATCAGAAGTCACCTTGAAGAACATAATTTGATTAATGAATCTCAGCATGGGTTTACGAGAGGTCGTTCCTGCCTGACAAATTTACTGACGTTTTTCAATAAAACATTTGAGGCAGTAGACAGTGATAAAGAATATGATATAGTTTACTTGGATTTCAGTAAGGCCTTCGATAGAGTACCTCACAAGAGACTCTTAAGAAAGGTGGCAGCTCATGGTATAGGAGGTAAAGTTCTAGCATAAGTAGAGGCATGGCTTACCAATAGAAAGCAGAGAGTTTCCATTAATGGGGTCAAATCTGAATGGGGATTTGTCACTAGTGGCGTTCCACAAGGATCAGTTTTGGGCCCATTGTTGTTCATAATTTACATAAATGACCTTGATGAAGGAATTGCAAGTGACATGAGTAAATTTGCTGATGATACAAAAATAGGCCGTATAATTCATTCTGAGGAGGATACCAGTGAACTCCAGGAGGATTTGGATAAATTAATGTCTTGGTCTGAAAAGTGGCAGATGAAGTTCAATGTAGACAAGTGTAAGGTGCTAGTCGTTGGTAATGAAAATATCCCTCGAATTTATAAACTAGGTGAAGTTGAGCTTGATCATACAGAATGGGAAAAAGACTTGGGAGTCATGGTAAGCAGAAATCTAAAGCCAAGACAACAGTGCCTAAGTGTGCGCAATAAGGCTAACAGATTACTAGGATTTATTTCAAGAAGTATAAGCAACAGAAGTCCAAAAGTTATTTTACAGCTCTATACATCACTAGTGAGACCTCATTTGGATTATGCAGCTCAGTTTTGGTCTCCTTACTACAGGATGGATATAGATTCATTGGAGAACATACAAAGAAGAATGACTAAAATGATTTACAGTATAAGAAATCTCCCGTATGAAGATAGACTTAGAGCATTGAATCTCCACTCTCTGGAGAGACGTAGAATGAGGGGAGATATCATCGAGGTGTACAAATGGATGATGGGCATAAACAAAGGAGATATTAATAAAATACTGAGGATATCGAACCAAGTAAGAACGAGAAATAACGGATTTAAATTGGATAAATTTAGATTTAGAAAGGACATAGGCAAGTACTGTTTTTCGAACAGAGTTGTAGATGCGTGGAACAATCTTCCGAGTAGGGTGATAGAGGCTAGGACCTTGGGTGGCTTTAAAAAGAGATTGGACAAATATATGAGTGGGAGGGGCTGGGTTTGATTAGTGTCGTGAGTACAGGAGTAAATTCTTAGGTAGTGGTGGTTTTGATAAGGACCTGCCTTGTATGGGCCAGTAGGCCTTCTGCAGTGTTCCTCCATTCTTATGTTCTTATGTAAGTTTCCACAGCGAACTTAGTATCCCAATATCTTTATTAAAGTTGACAAATTAGGATATACACAACCCAAAATTAGATCAACCTTCTAATAAGAAACATCACTTGCTTAGTCAAGTTGAAAAGAAATCCCCTTGTAGTCTCAGAGACTAATATCAAAATAAACACCAGCAAATGAAGTTTGAAGCAGCGCAGATTTTGAATTGTCAAGTTACAGAAAGTCTGAAGAGTCACTCAGAAATTACAGTATGAAAACCAGTATTTACATTTTCCCAGTTGCTTCCCTAAAACAGGGTTAACTGGAACCCTCACAGTCCAAAAACACTCCAAGCTTCAAACGTTTTTCTAAGTATGCAAATAATTAAGTTTTACTTAAAATTTGGGTATTTAGTATACCATTAATTACAATGGTTTTGATAGCACACATGTTAAGTGCATAACAGAACATCATGTTTATTAAACTTCGAATAATTCAATAATGTCAGTCACAATGACTCGCTTATCAGTAATTACACTTTCCAGTTGCTTCACGGAAACTAGTTTGATTAATACAATTGGTATATAAAACGTTATACAATATAAAATCAGCTCAAAGCTTCATCTGAGGAGAATGCAAGACTTAAAAATTTAAAACCGGAGAGAAAAATCATTCTCCAGATCTTGTATAGAACCTAACCAAATTTGCACTTAACCTAAAATCCAAAAACTTTATCCGTTTCTTAAAATAAACCATTCAAGATTGATGCTATTTAGAATTGTTTACTTTTAATCAGGGGGAAAGTGCAAACCCAGTAGTGGTTATAATGCGCTTGTGAAATGGAACGTGGTTGACATTCACTCCAAGGAAGAGGAGGATAAATGAAGTTCCCTGGATGAAGAGCTTCGACCGCATCAAAGTTAAATGATTAATAACGAAAATAATAATGTCATTTTTACATTAAAATAGGCAAAATGGCGCCTACACACACAGTATTAATCTTCTTGTGAGTGGGATGACAGAGTGTAAAAAACAATTTGAAGGCAGTGTGTGTAGTAATCTCACAGAAACCAATATTGAGAACTAGTCATATAAAATTGAAAAGAGTACTTTCATCTAGCAACACTTAATAAGGGATGAACATTTAAGGCCGATCGAACAAAGCATTAAGAAATTGTAATCGAAAGTCCTTGAGGAAGCTAATGGACGATGCAAATATTGTAGGTTACAATGTGCCGGCTCTAGCATCGAGTCGTACAGTATTTAAGGGCTTATAAATCTCATGAAAATTAAAAACAACACTAGAAAAAGAGAGTTTTCAGCATATCTCAGTTTTCTTTTTTAGCACTTCTGTTCCATTTAAAATTCTCAATAGTCCTCTACGAAAAAAAAAAATATTTTATATTTTTTTTCTTAGGAAAGTCCAAGTTGTTTTAGAAAAATCTTCAAAACTGCCAAACTGGCCGAAATTCTATTAAAAATACATCAAATTAAGAAACACCAGAGCATAAGTGGCTGAAGCCGAACATTCTCTAGTGATTACTTTAAAAAAATTTTAGTCAACAAAATTTTTAAATTAAAATTTACATATATATAAGTGAAATCCATGCATTCATTTCGTAAAGCTTATCGACTTTGAAAGTGTAAAGCCTGTCAGTAAAAGCATTCTCCACTAATTGTTCTTAATACAAGGACTATGTTTTTAAAGCATTAAATTAAAAATAAAATTTCAAAAGAGGCATACTTATGCTACTGATAATAAGTCAGTATCGCTAATTACTCAATAATTTTTTTTAATTTAGACTTATACAGCCGAATAACATGCTAAACCTCTCTTTCTAGAAAGCATAACCAGAGCTAAAAATCTGAAGCCGATCACAAGAGGCATTCCCAGTTATCGCAAGGATTCCAGCCATTCCATATTGTTTATGCTAATTCACTGCCTTGATAAATGTGTCTGTTCTAACTAAACTTAGTGGCTACTATTCTGGATATAAGATGATTCACCAACTAAATGTTAAAGATTTTCAGAAAAAGTAGACTCAAATATATTTAATGTGAGTTAACGGGAATGAAATTTCACATTATTTCACATATGAATAACAAAAAAAAGGCACAATACCGTAACTGGAACAATACACACACAACCCGCATTTACTTTGTAAATGGTCCAAATCGGACCGAAACGTCGTCGTAAGCTCCTCTCTTTTTTATATGTGCGGGTTCTGTGTGTATTCACATATGAAATTGGCAGATATACCAATTGAATTGCACTCTCTTTGTCGAATTAGGAGGTACCTCTTTTCAGTGGTTGAAGTCAAAGAACAGAGAGTTTTGAAACTTATCAGAGCCATCCAAGGGTGCTGGGAATGGGTCCTACCTACATCACTGGACATAAAGGACCTGTCCAAGCTAAATGTTTTAAGAAGCTTTCCCTACCTATTTTAAACCAGCGTTGAAATTTCGTGCTGATTGTTTGAGGCCTTGACGTATTACGAATGAAATAAATACGAAAAGTTTGAAGAGGAAAAATAGGAAAAAAAATATAAGGCAACACTTAAAGGCACCCCTTTGGGGATGGTTAATTAGGTACGCTTGTAGTGTGCGGCTCCACAAATCTGAATGAATTATCATGTCGGAACAAAAGATATCTATCTTTCTCTGTCATACTACATCACACAGGATGGCTTTCTTACATAGGTTAATGAAATCTGTCAGTCAAGGCTTGGCAACCTGCAGCCAGTACCGTCAAACATTCCACTGTGGATACTGAAGATACAGCACCATCAAAGGCTTCATTCAAACGTAGCTGGAGTTGCTCCTACACAGTAATTGCCCTCCCTCGGAGTAGACTCTGCTGATAGAGCCCAGACAGACACACACACACACACACACACACACACACACACACACACACACACACACACACACACACACACACACACACACACACACACACACACACACACACACAGCCCTGATGGCATGGTGGCTAGCGCTCTTGCTTCACGCACGGAGGGCCCGGGTTCAATTCCCGGCGGGGCCGAAACATTTCGAAGTGTTTCGTTACACACACACAACACACACACACACACACACGCACATACATACATACAACAGGCCTAGTGTCTAATCGACATGTGCCTAGGACAAAATGGTAACTAACACACAGACGTCAGTGTATTGGTTTCCTAGGGCAGTTAAACTTGTACCAAATTCTTCTAGGCTAATCAGACAGGAAGAATTAAAACATTCTTCATCTATACACTTTTTCTGCTTTCGCCACCCACACATTTTGTTACACTCCTCTCCACATATTCGTAAAACAAAATTAGAACAAAAATCTTCAAATTAAATTACATCTGATCTTAACAACTCTTGTTATTTTCCTTCTTTCTTCCGCCTCTTTTTCCCCACTTCTTTCCTCTTCTTCACCCTGATATTATTAAGAAAATTTTCTTTTATTCATATACATGTGATTAGGTGCTTGGTTGTTATACTTAGCCTACTTCACAGTGCAGTATCTTGGTCCACTAACAGTAGGCTGGTCCAGGACCACCCCGCCAGCACTCAGCACCATTGCCATGATAACAGAAACTTGTCCGATACCGACAACGGAGTCCAATGCCACCCAACATTTTTTTTTAAATACCGTAACCAAAATTTTGAAGGTGTCGGTCAGATGACTAAACGCTCCAGTGGCGGGTCATCATATGATTAAGACCATCGTCAGTGCCGGTTCATCATATGATTAAGACCATCGTCAGGAAACACTCGACCTGATTCTTGACGAATCTTACTTAACTTAACCTATATCTTTCTTACGTTGATTATATTCCTGAGAATTAAATTAATATTCAAATTGTACGATCTGTGAGTAGTATGAAAGTGTACGTGAAAGTGTACGTGTAAGTGTACGTGAAAGTTAACTTAGTTGAGCCTATGTCAGGTTTGAAATTAAAAACAAAATAAACATTTACAACATAAAAGAGCGTCAATAAATACAATACTACATAAAGAAGAAAATTTTGTATTACACCTCGAGCAAAATACAGGAATAGACTGAATAAGCATTATTAATTTTTGTGTTATAGTCTCATAGGAGGCTGAGTTGTTCGCTGGGTCGATAACGTTTACTGATATCAATAATAATAATACCAAAACCATATATGTAGTTGAAGCTAAAGTATTGCTAAGTTGAAGAAGAGTAGGTAATGACAGTTCAAGTGTTAGGAGAGTAAATGTTATCAATTACATTCCCGCCTCCATTTTATTGACTTGACACATTCATATTTAACGCACAATATAGGGAGGAAATTATAGACGACGTTTCTCACTCTCTTGAATCATTATTAAGGAGAGATTATAGACCAGGGTGGATCGAAACATTGTCCAATGTTGCCTTTCCATATTGTGGGATATATGTGAATTATGGATGGATGGAAGGATATGTGTGTGTGTGTGTGTGTGTGTGTGTGTGTGTGTGTGTGTGTGTGTGTGTGATTTTTTTTTTTTTTGTCTCACCTATTTGTAGTTGCAGGGTCAAGACTCAGCTCCTGGCCCCACCTCTTCACTGACCGCTACTAGGTCCTCTCTCTCCCCAACTCCATGAGCTTTATAATACCTCTTTTTAAAGCTATGTATGGTCCCCTGCCTCCACTACGTCATTTGAACTATTCCACTTCCTCCTATTATGACAAAGAAATATTTCCCTAACATTCCTTTATCTAGGGGTCTTCAACTTCCAATTGTGCCCCCTTTTTCTGTGCCCCCTCTCTGGAACATCCTGTCTCTGCCCACCTTATCATTCTTTGCAATATTTTGTATGTCTTATCATGTCCCCCAAACCTTCTGTCCCCCAATGTCTCGGGCCCGTTTTTCCTTAACCTTTCTTCATGGAAAACCCCCTAGCTCTGGAACTAGCCTTTTGCAAATCTTTGCACTTTCTCTAATTTCTTGACGTGCTTGCCCGGTACTCACCAAATTCACCTAATTGGGTTGGGGCGCTCGCTCCTCCCCCCTTTGTGTTCAGGGTTCGCTCTCCCCTCCGAGCTTTTCTCCCTTTTCTTAAAAACATGTTGGTTCCTGCCCCACTAACTTTCTCAGTTTCCCACTTCTGACCTCGGGGCTAAAAAAGTTTCCTACCCCCTTTGACTCACTGATCTTCATTCCATTGTCCTTGTTTTGTTTTCCCTCTCGGAAAAACCTGTCCTTCACCTTGTAATTCCCCATATTTTTTCGTTATCATGTCTCCCTGCCCTTTTTTCCCTCCAGTGTGTATTATTTCCCTAACCTTTCTTCAAAAACGGGCCCCTAGTTTGGAATAACCTTTCGCAAACCTTCACTTTCTCTTTTCCCTTACTCCCAGGTTGGGTTCCAGTGGTGTGCAATTTTAATCCTGAACCGGTTCGGCTTGAACGTTCCTTTTAAAGGTCAACCTTCTAATTTCCAGACGCCCATATCCCCTTTATTGGTTATGTGTGCCTCCGGGAACTTGCTGGCTTATACTCAATTTTCTCCTTTCCGGGTTTGATTTGTGTATTGTACTTGGTCTCTTTCCCTTCCCCATCCCTGATTTGCATTTGGGGGTTGAATTCAGAAGCCAATTCCCCGGAGCTGCAATTTCCAGTATGGGCCTCGTCCGGTGAATCTTTTAAAATCCTTACTGAAAAGGGAATCATTCTTTTCGCTGTCGCCCAATTCGCAGATTTTTGTTTGAGTTCACCCCCAGGGGATGTGCCGGTTTTCCCCCAAGATCCTTTTCCTTGGGGAGGTTTGTTCCTTGGTCCCCAGCTGTACTCTGTTTCGGTCCATTCCCCTTCCTCGATCTTCATCTTTGCATGGTGTTTGAAATTAGGCCAGTTGCTGGACCAACCTCAGCCGTCTGATCCCCATTCCCGCCCCACCTCCTCCGATAATTCTCCATTCTTTTTATCATTTCCCGGGAACTTCTGGTTATTCCTTCCGTCTCCTTTAAAAAAAAGTACCCGTCCTAAAACCAGTGCTGTTCTTGAGATGTGGAACCCCCTCTCCAGGGCCCCCCTTGACACCCTCATCACCCCCTTTTCTTTCTTATGTGTGTTGTGGTGTGTGTGTTTTTTAATATAAACTGTCATTTACTGTTTGCGAATATTAGAAATATTAAACATTCAGTAATATAACATAATAATTTTATTAAATTAAAATTTTTTATAAACGCCCCACATGCAAAAAATTTCACTGAGAAACGCTAAACCCGGAAAAGTTTGGTTTAGACCCAAAGGAAATTGTAAGGTAAGCAGCTTTGTTCAAAAGGGGAAAGGAGCTCAAATTAACATTAATAGAGAAATTAGGAAGATCTAATCAATAAAAAAATTCATAGGGAAAATCTGGGTAAGCGCCCTGCAAAGAAATAAATCTGCAGATTTTTTAATATCGTATGTTTTTGTTCCCAGGCAAAAATTTGTTTTAAAGGGAAATGGGTGGCGCGGGAAAATTTTTTTTTTGGATCTGTTTCCCCTCAAAGTCATCTTTTCTTTGATAACCTCTTTTTCTGGTTTTCCCCATCAACATTGTTTTAAAATTTTTTTTTAAACCCCTCCCCCCTTTCTCCTTTTTTCCGTGAAAATTTTTTTCCCTTTTTTCTCTTTTTTTTTTAATTTTTTCGCCCTTTTTCTCCCCCTCCAGGGTTTTTTCTTTGAATTTTTCCCGTTGAACCCCTTTCTTTTCTTTTCATTTTTCCTTTCCCCTTTCCTCTCATTTTCCCATTAGGCCTTTTTCCCTCCGCCCAGAGGGGGGGATAAAACCCTTTGGGGTTTCCCAACTCCCTTTTTTTGGGTTTCCCAGGGTGGGGGTTTTGGTTTGGAATAAAAAAGGGGTTAAATATGGATCATTTTTCCCACGTTTTTCCCCTTTTAAAATTTTATTTCAAGACCATTTGTTGCAAGTGAACTGGACCGTGAAACTGATGTTTCAGTCTGGCTGTGATATTTGCAAAAAATCCTCCTTCACAGGTTGGCTGGGAAATTTAAAATTTTGCTAACCAGTTATGGAGAAAAACCTTCATGAAAATGTTTGGGGTTTGTTATGCAATGATTTCATTCCCAAAATTGTGTTATTTATCGCTCCCACACTATAAAATAACCCCCATAGGATAATGATGTTTAGGTTCCCTTTTTTTTCTTTGATTTCCCCCCACAATATTTTCTTTAAAGGCATTTTGCGAAATGGAGGGGTAAATTTGCCAAATCGTGGCTTCCTCAAAAAACTTGAATAACATTTGTTACTAGATGTCTAATAAACCAAAAAATTATTTATAGTACTCGTAGGCAGGCAGTTTATAAGGGCCCTTTGGGTTATTTAACTTTAAATATATTTTAGAAGGTAGGTTGGCTAAAAAACTTTTATTGGCGTTTATATTTTTACTAAGTTTTCACACTTGCATATTATAAAAAGATAAAATTATTATAAATTTTATATTATTTTTTTTAGCAGTAGTCGGGTTTATCAGAAACAATTTTGGGTAATTTTTCTTGGGGTTTTACTTCCCCAATATGAAATAATGTTCAATAATGTGGAAGCACAAAATACCTGAGAAAAAAAATTATTATGGATCGATGCAACGCCACTTATAATCCCAAAACAGTTTGCATGAAGCACAATCACACTGGGGTGACAATTTAACGAATAACTTGGGAAAAGCAGGAATGACATTAAAAAATCTTCACCCGTAAATTTTCAATAAATTTATAAATTTATCTTGATAAGT
>WNWK01012364.1:0-59903 GCA_009830355.1 Cherax destructor | reverse complement strand
GTAAACCCTTTTTTGATATGCCAAAAATATTCTCCCGACTTACAATTCTGACGATGAATTGAAACCTTCTTTTAGGGACGTCATCAGATTTGTATGAGCCTGATGTCGAATGCTTGGTGATGATGAGGTTGCTGGTGATGAGCTGAGGCCCCTTTTGGTGATGAGCTGAGGTCATGCTTGGTGATGAGCTGAGGTCATGCTTGGTGATGAGCTGAGGTCAGCTTGGTGATGAGCTGAGGTCTGTTGGGATGATATCATGCGGGGTGATAGGAGGCATTTTGGGATGATGAGGTCATGCTTGGTGATGAGCTGAGGTCATGTTGGTGATGAGCTGAGGTCATACTTGGTGATGAGCTGAGGTCATACTTGGTGATGAGCGAGGTCTGCTTGGTGATGAGCTGAGGTCATGCTTGGTGATGAGCGAGGCAATTTGGGTGATGAGCTAGGTCATATTGGGAGAGCTGAGGCAGCGGGATACTGAGGTCACAGCCTTCACCGGGAAGAAACTGCCCCACAGAACACAGAACAGGGGACCATGTTCTTGTTCAATTTGGTTTTTGATCAAAAAATCGTACACTCAATTCGTCAATAACACCGTTCCAGTTCTCCCCCCTTTAAAAAGGTTGTTAGGATCCTAACTTTTTTTACAACTTCCTCTCTTTTTCCCCCCCCCCCCCCCCCCCGTTTCTTCCATCCACTTTTCTGTACACGTTTTTCACTCTTCTCATTGTTTACTTTTTTTATCCAGGCTCCCCCAAATTTCTTTATAACCTTTACATATTTCCCTTTTCTGATAGCGCACATCCTGCCTTTTTCTTTTTTCAAATCTCCCTTTTCCCCCAAACCATTTCTAATTTTGATTCCTTTTTTTTTCCAGTTTTTTTGTCATCTACCATTTTTTTTCTTTGCTATTTGCTACACTTTTCTGTTTCCTAAGAATGTTATCATACTGTTTTCCTGCCTCTGTTACCCTCTTCTTTTCTAGTTCTGTTGCTCTTCTCTCTTTTATCTATTTATCTTCTTTTTCATCCTTTCATACAGCCTGCTTTATTATTATTTTTTATTTACCAATTACTTCTCCATCGCTGCCATTTCTGTGCTTTCTTCAAATTATCTCTGATCTTGTGTCTCCCTCTAGCCAGTTAATCGTTATTTGCCTTTCTTCTTTCTACCTTCCTCTCTAATTCCCTTCCCTCACTGTCTTCTTTTTTCAGGCACCTCCTCTATCCCTTCCATCTTTCCTCCCTACTTCTTCCCCGCCCCCTCACATTGTTTATAGTGGTGAGAAGGAGTTTCCTCGTTATCGAGAGAGGACGTAGGATAATGCTAAAAAAGGAAGGAGATAACTGGGAGAAGCAAGGAAGTCGGGGGGAACCTCTTTTGTTTCCTTATGACATAAAAACTTAAGGTAAGTCCATGAGTATAGGGGAAATATTTTGAGACAGAGAGAGAGAGGAGGGGGGAGAGAGAGTGGGGGGAGAGAGAGAGGGGGGAGGGGGAGAGGGGGGGAGAGAGAGAGGAGGGAGAGAGAGAGAGATGATATGCACAAACACAAAACCACACACACACACACACACACACACACACACACACACACACAGAACCATCCCCCGAACCCCACAACAGATCACGCTATCCCAACGCAACCACAATCCCACACCCAACACTGTTATGAACCCGGAACTGCCAAGTCCCCCCCCACAGACCCCCCAAAAAACAAAAGGATAGTGCAGATATTGAGGACGTCACATAGATAGGCCCCTTTCCCCAGTGATCATATGGTCTAAGTTTCAAAAATAGAGTTACAGGTGGAGGGGGGAAAGGGGAAAAGGGGAAATGGCCAAACTACAAAAAAGGGGACTAGGGGCATGGAAACTTCCTGAAGGGTTTCAGTGGGACAGAAACTGGGGGGGGAATCAGTAAACGAGATGATGGAATATGTGACAACAATATGAAGGAAGCTGAGGAGGGTTTAACCCAAGGGGGGTAACAGGAAAATGAAAGCCGGATGGGTGGTTCACCCAAAAGGGGGGAGGCCAAAAACCCAAATGTGCTAGGGGAAAGGAAGAAGATAGAAGGAAAGGGGCCCCCGGGGAATAAGGAGAGCAGTCGTAGGCCAGAAATGAATACACAGGTAAAGGAAGGAACGACAATATGAAAATAACATAGCAGCAAAACCAAATCCCACCCCAAACTGTTGTAACCCAAAACGGGGGGAACACAACAGTCAAGGACCAGGTGATCGCTGGAAAAAGTTGAGGGGTCGAAACGACCATGAAGTATGTAGGAACCAACATGAGATTCAAAGAAGTGTTCACAGAGGAGACAGAAGGGACTCCAGAAAACGGAAGGTGGGGCACCACCAAGTGCTGGGAAAAGATACATGCAAACGAGGAATAAGTGAAGAGGCTGCTGGTGGCGAAACCCCAAAGGCGATGGGGGACAAGATTTCCATGGGTCCTGGGGGGGGAGCAGAGGCGCTATTTTCCCCTTTAACAATATTCAACACATCCATCAAACAGGGGTTTCCCGGTATGGAAGATCAAATGTATCCAAATTTTTTAAAAAAGAGACAGACATAAACACAAAAAACAGACCAGTGTCACTGACATGTTTACAAGGTCATGGGAAGATTATCAGGAGGAGAATGGGGAACACCAGAAAGGAATGAGCTTATCAACGACGGCCCAAAACGGTTTCAGGGGGGGGAAATCCGGCACAAACCTACTGGAGTTCATTGACAGGGTGACAAAAAGCAAGAAAAGGGGGGGGGAAATTGCATTTTCTTGGATGTAAGGGGTTTGACAATCCCCCTCAAAAATTAGGAAAAACGGGGGGACCAGGCAGGGGGAACAGGGGAAAGGGACTACAATTGAGGGGAATCCGTCAGGAAGACAGCAGGAGTCATGGTCCGTGGCGAGGTGTCAGAGGGGGCCTGTGACTAGTGGGGTTCCCGGGGGCAGTCCCAGGACCGGGGCTTTTCTGGTATTTGGGAAAGACATGGGAAGGAATAGCCAAGTGTCCCTGTTTGCAGATGATGTGAAGTTGATGAGAAGAATTCAATCGGAAAAGGACCGGCAGAACTAAAATCCAAGGGGGAAAAACCCGGTCCCGCAATTGGCCCTGGAGTTCAACCCCCCCAAGTGCAAAGTCAGAAGATTGGAAGGGCAAAGAAGACCCAATACAGTCTAGGGGGGGAAAAAGGCTACAAACCTCACTCAAAGGGAAAAAATCTTGGGGGGGGAAAACCAGGACATCTCCAGGCCACATCAACCCAAAAAATAGTGCAGCATTGGGCCTAGCAAACCTAAAAACACATTCCCAACATCTTAATAAGGAATCGCTCAGGACCCTGTACACTGTGTACGTTAGGCCCATACTGGTGTATGCAGGACCAGTTTGGAACCCACACCTAGCCAAGCACGTAAAGAAGCTAGAGAAAGTGCAAAGGTTTGCAACAAGACTAGTCCCGGAGCTAAGGGGTATGTCCTACGAGGAGAGGTTAAGGGAAATCAACATGACGACACTAACGGACAGGAGAAATAGGGGAACATGTTGCAGGGTTATGGAATAGGAGGTAGGTTACTGAAAGCAGTGAAGAGTTTTTATGAGGATAGTGAGGCTCAGGTTAGAGTGTGTAGGAGGGAGGGGGACTATTTCCCAGTAAAAGTGGGCCTTCGACAAGGATGTGTGATTCACCGTGGTTGTTCAATATATTTATATATGGGGTTGTAAGAGAAGTGAATGTAAGGGTCTTGGAAAACTCTTTCCAAGATAAAGAATCAAATACAAAGTGGGAGTTGTCACAGTTGCTTTTTGCTGATGACACTGTGCTTTTGGGAGATTCTGAAGAGAAGTTGCAGAGGTTGGTGGATGAATTTGGTATGGTGTGTAAAAGAAGAAAATTGAAAGTGAATATAGGAAAGAGTAAGGTGATGAGGATAACAAGATTAGATGACGAAAGATTAGATATCAGATTGGAGGGAGAGAGTATGGAGGGAGGTGAATGTATTCAAATATTTGGGAGTAGACATGTCAACAGATGGGTCTATGAAGGAGGAGGAATCATAGAATTGATGAGGGAAAAGGGAATGAGTGGAGCACTTCGAGTCTGTGGAGACAAAGAACTTTGTCCATGGAAGTAAAAGGGAATGTATGAGAGAATAGTTATACCAACACTCTTATATGGGTGTGAAGCCTGGGTGATGAATGTTGCAACGAGGAAAGGCTGGAGGACAGTGGAGATATCATGTCTGAGGTCAATGTGTGTGTGAATATAATGCAGAGGAATTCGAGTTTGGAAATTAGGAGGAGTGGATTACCAAAACTATTATCCAGAGAGCTCAGGGAGGGGTTGTTGAGGTGTATGGACATGTAGAGAGAATGGAACGAGACAGAATGAGCTTCGAGAGTGTATAAATCTGTAGTGGAGGGAAGGCGGGATAGGGGTCAGCCTAGGAAAGGTTGGAGGGAGGGGGTAAAGGAGTTTTTTTGTGCGAGGGGCTTGGACTTCCAGCAAGCATGTGTGAGCGTATTTGATAGGAGTGAATGGAGACAAATGGTTTTTAATACTTGACGTGCTGTTGGAGTGTGAGCAAAGTTATATATATGAAGGGATTCAGGGAAACCGGCAGGTCGGACTTGAGTCCTGGAGATGGGAAGTACAGTGTCTGCACTGTAAAGGAGGGGTGTTAATATTGAAGTTTTGTAACTGTAGTGTAAAGCACCCCTCTGGCAAGACAGTGATGGAGTGAATGATGATGAGTTTTTCTTTTTCGGGCCACCCTGCCTTGGTGGGAATCGGCCGATGTGTTAATAAAAAACATGATAACGACATATAAAATACTGAGAGAAATTGACAAGGTTGACAGAGACAGAATGTTCCAGAGATGGGACACAGCAACAAGGGGACACAGTTGGAAGTTGAAGACTCAGATGAATCAAAGGGATGCTAGGAAGTATTTCTTCAGTCACAGAGTGGTCGGGAAGTGGAATAGTTTGGGAAGTGATGTAGTGGATACAGGATCCATTCATAGCTTTAAGAAGAGGTATGATAAAGCTTATTGCGCAGGGAGAGTGACCCAGTAGCGACCAGAGAAGAGGCGGGTCCAGGAGCTATGAATCGACCCCTGCAACCACAACTAGGTGAGTACAACTAGGTGAGTACACTGACACACACACACACACACACATACACACACACACATTACAGCCCCCGGTGGCCTAGTGGGTAAGGTTCTTGCTTCACGCACGGAGGGGCCGGGTTCAATTCCCGGTCGGGCAGAAACATTCGAAGTGTTTCCATACATACACATACACACACACATATACAACAGGCCTAGTGTCTAATTGACATGTGCCTAGGACAAAATGGTAACTAACACACACACACACAGATAGAGAGGACAGGATGAACCAACAAGACTGTACCTAGTATTCACCTTAAGTGGTGCAGATATTGAGGACATCACATATGAAAGACCCCTCGGGGTCAGTGACCATGTGGTTCTGAGCTTCAAATACATAGTAGAGTTACAAGTGGAGAGAGAAGCAAGAAGGGAAGGACGAACAAAGACAAACTACAAAAGAGGGGACTACAGAGGCATGAAGAATTTCCTTCACGAGGTTCAGTGGGACACAGAACTGGCAGGGAAGTAAGTAAATAAGATGATGGAATACGTGACAACAATATGCAAGAAACTTGAGGAGAGGTTTGTACCCAAGGGTAACAGAAATAACGAGAAGGCCAGGATGAGCCCATGGTTCACTCAAAGGTGTAGGGAGGCCAACACCAAGTGTGCTAGAGAATGGAAGAAGTATAGAAGGCAAAGGACCCAGGAGAATAAGGAGTGCAGTCTTAGAGCCAGAAATGAATATGCACAGGTAAGAAGAGAGGCCCAACGACAATACGAAAATGACAGCAGCGAAAGCCAAATCTGACCAGAAGCTGTTGTACAGCCACATTGTTAGGAAAACAACAGTCAAGGACCAGGAAATCAGGCTGAGGAAGGAAGGAGGGGAGATCATAGGAAACGACCGAGAAGTATGTGAGGAGCTCAACATAAGATTCAAAGAAGTTTTCACAGAGGAGACAGAAGGGACACCAGAAAGACAGAGGTGGGGTACACCATCAAGTGCTGGACACAATACATACAACCGAGGAAGAAGTGAAGAGGCTGCTGAGTGAGATAGATACCTCAAAGGCGATGGGGCCGGATAACACCTCTCCATGGGTCCTGAGAGAGGGAGCAGAGGCACTATATGTACCACAAAGAACAATCATCAACACATCTATGGAAACAGGGCGACTACCTGAGGAATGGAAGACAGCAAATGTAGTCCCAGTTTTTAAAAAGGAGACAGACACGAAGTAATAAACTACAAACCAGTGTCACTGACGTGTTTAGTATGCAAAGTCAAGGAGAAAATTATCCGGAGAAGAGTGGTGGAGCACCTAGAAAGGAATGAACTTATCAACAACAACCAGCACGGTTTCAGGGACGGGAAATTCTGTGTCAAAATCCTTCTGGAGTTTTATGACAAGGTGAGAGCAGTAAGACAAAAGAGAGAGGGGTGGGTAGATTGCATTTTCTTGAACTGTAAGAAGGCATTTGACACAGTTCCATAAGCTGGAGGACCAAGCAGGTATAACAGGGAAGTCGCTGCAATGGATCAGGGAATGCCTGTCGTGAAGACATCAGCGAGTCATGGTACGTGACGAGGTGTCAGAGTGGGCGCCGGTGACGAGCGGGGTTTCACAGGGGTCAGTCCTAGGACCGGTGCTGTTTCTGGTGTATGTGAACGACATGATGGAAGTAATCGACTCAGAAATATCCCTGTTTGCAGATGATGTGATGTTAATGAGAGCAATTCAATCCTACGAGAACCAGGAAAAACTACAAAAGGATCTGTGCAGGCTGCAGGCCTTGACCTGAAACTTTCTCCTGGAGTTCAACCCCACCCCACCATGTGCAAAGTCATGAAGACTGGGGAAGGGCAAAGTAGACAGCAGACGGAGTACACTCTAGGGGGCCAGAGACTACAAACCTCATTCAAGGAAAAGGATCTTGATATGAGTATAACACTGGGCAAATCTCCTGAGGCGCACATCACCCAAATAAATGCTGCAGCATATGGGCGCCTAGCAAACCTAAGAAGAGCATTCCTACTTCTCAATAAGGAATCGCTCAATACCCTGTACACCGTGTATGTCAGGCCTATAATGGAGTATGCAGCTCAAGTTTGGAACCCACACCTAGCCAAACATGTAAAGAAATTAGAGAAAATGCAAAGGTTTGCAACAAGACTAGTCCCGGAGCTAAGGGGCATGTCCTACGAGGAGACGTTGTGGGAAGTCGATCTGACGACACAAGAGGACTGGAGAGATAGGGAAGATATGATAACGACATATAAAATATTGAGAGGAACTGACAAGGTGGACAGAGACAGGATGTTCCAGAGATGGGACACAGCAACAAGGGGCACAGTTGGAAATTGAAGACTCAGATAAATCATAGGGATGTTAGGAAGTATTCTTCAGTCACAGAGGTGTCAGGAAGTGGAATAGTCTGGGAAGTGATGTAGTGGAGGCAGGATCCGTACATAGCTTTAAGAAGAGGTATGATAAAGCTCATGGAGCGGGAAGAGTGACCTAGTAGCGGCCAGAGAAGGGGAGCCAGGAGCTGTGAATCGACCCCTGCAACCACAACTAGGTGAGTACACACACACACGCATGGCAGACATACAACTGCTGACTGCCAGACCAGAAGACTGCAACACTTCACCTGCTCTGTCTCATTTGCATACAGTAAGTGAATGAGTGTGTGTGTGTGTGTGTGTGTGTGTGTGTGTGTGTGTGTGTGTGTGTGTGCTCACCTAGTTGCTCACCTAGTTGTGGTTGCAGGGGTCGAGTCAAAGCTCCTGGGGGGGGGGTGAGTTTAGTGGCAGGATCCTACTGCTTAAAAAGGTTGATAGTATGAAGAGCCTCGGGCCCCACTACATCGCCCTCAACACAATATCCACCACCGACAACTCTGTGACTGAACAGAAGACTCAACACTTCCCCCTCTGTTCATTTGATCAGTAAGTTCATCTGTGTCCTTGTGTGTGTGTGTTGTCTGGAACAGTGTTTGTGTGTGTACTCACATAGTTGTGGTTGCAGGGGTTGAGTCGAGTGTGTGTGTGTGTGCGAACGTGCATGTTTGTGTTTCTCTCTCTCCCTTTAACTAGGGATTAAGGTTCCTAATTTTGTTTACAGGCTAAGAGCTGTAACTTCCCCTCCACCACCATCTCTCTCCCTCTCTGTCTGTCTGCCTGTCTCTCTCTCTCTCCCTCGTCATACCGTCCTCGCGGGGGCAGTAAGTAATTAACTGGTAGTTAAGACAGCTTAATGATGATGACTAGATGATTAGCTTCTCGTTAATTGATGAGACGAGCCTGGAAGAGAGTGTTGCTCTTCGTTATCACCAGATGAACCCTGAAGAGACGACCTAACAAACACCACAGCAAAAGAGACGGACAAAAAAAAAAGAGGGAAATAATATAGATGAAGAAACGAGAAAAAATATATAATCTTAGAACTATGATTTATATCTTAGTGTTCAGAATATTTATTTTGTCAATGTTTCCGTGATTTATTTTTTAGGTAAGATGCCTCCTCTGTCGTGGTTATTAACCGGTTCACTGAGTTACTCACCGCTTCACTGAGTTACTGACTGGTTAACTGACATAATGACTGGTTCACTGAGTAACTGACTGGATCACTGAGTCACTGAGTGGTTCACTGAGTCACTGACTGGTTCACTGAGTTACTGTATGGTTCACTGAGTCACTGACTGGTTCAATGAGTTACTGATTGGCTCACTGAGTCACTGACTGGTTCACTGAGTCACTGACTGAATCATTGCGTCACTGACTGGTTCATTGAGTCACTGACTGGTTCACTGAGTCACTGACTGGTTCTCTGAGTCACTGACTGGTTCACTGAGTTACTGACTGGTTCACTGAATCACTGACTGGTTCTCTGAGTCACTGACTGGTTCACTGAGTTACTGACTGGTTCACTGAGTCACTGAATGGTTCACTGAGTCACTGACTGGTTTACTGAGTCACTGACTGGATCACTGAGTCACTGACTGGTTCTCTGAGTCACTGACTGGTTCACTGAGTTACTGACTGGTTCACTGAATCACTGACTGGTTCTCTGAGTCACTGACTGGTTCACTGAGTTACTGACTGGTTCACTGAGTCACTGAATGGTTCACTGAGTCACTGACTGGTTTACTGAGTCACTGACTGGATCACTGAGACACTGACTGGTTCTCTGAGTCACTGACTGGTTCACTGAGTTACTGAATGGTTCACTGAGTCACTGACTGGTTCTCTGAGACACTGACTGGTTCTCTGAGTCACTGAATGGTTCACTGAGTCACTGACTGGTTTACTGAGTCACTGACTGGTTCACTGAGTTACTGAATGGTTCACTGAGTCACTGACTGGTTTACTGAGTCACTGAATGGTTCACTGAGTCACTGACTGGTTTACTGAGTCACTGACTGGATCACTGAGTCACTGACTGGATCACTGAGTCACTGACTGGTTCTCTGAGACACTGACTGGTTCTCTGAGTCACTGACTGGTTCACTGAGTTACTGACTGGTTCACTGAGTCACTGACTGGTTCTCTGAGACACTGACTGGTTCTCTGAGTCACTGAATGGTTCACTGAGTCACTGACTGGTTTACTGAGTCACTGACTGGTTCACTGAGTTACTGACTGGTTCACTGAGCTACTGCAGTCCCTAATGACCGACAGATTTTCTAACGAGTTATTGAGTGACCGATTAACTGAATTACTGACTGGCAGAATTTAAGCGGAAAAATACCCCAAAATGCGGGAATTTCCGGAACAAAAGACCACGAGAATTTAATTCCTCTGTCATTTTTCGTCTCTTTAAATCATCGATTTTTTTCTTTTTTTTCTGTTTTTTTTTTTTGCTTCCTAAAAATCATCACTAAAATATTTTTTTATAAATCATAACGACTTAGAAAAAAAGTGAAACAATACAAAAAAATACAGACAAAAAATCAGAGTATAAAAGAATAACGTATATAAACGTACAAAATAAAAAACGAATATAAGCGTAAAAAAAATGAATATAAACGTCAAAAAAAATAATATAAACGTATAAAAAACATAAATATAAACTTACAAAAAAAAAAGAATACAAACGTACCAAACAAAACAAAAAAAAGATGATCACAAGGTATCCAGGATGAGAAAAAGACGTGATGAGCAATGGGAAATGGAATGCGAACGATAACTTTCGGATAGGGGAAGGGGGAGGAGGGGGGGAGAGGATTGTCGCTTTTCATTGTCCAACTGTCAACTCAGCGCATTACGCCATATATTTTTTTCATTTCTCTTCGTTTAAGCTGTGTTGGATTTCCATAATGTTTCGTGTTATTTTTTTTCTTTTTGATATGGATTTTTTTTTTTTTTCATTTTATGCTTTGTGTTTTCTCTCTTTTTTATAAGTGAGAAGTTGATTAGGGCGATTGACACTGTACTCGTGTGTTAGTACTCTAAATTGTACTCACTTCTTTTACTCACCGATTTGTATTCAGTGATTTATTCTCACCGATAAGCTATGTTGTACTCAGTGATCTGAGTGTCACTGTGATGGACCATGGCAGCAGTGACCACTGACTCACCAGTGTTGTACTCAGTGATCTGAGTGTCACTGTGATGGACCATGGCAGCAGTGACCACTGACTCACCAGTGTTGTACTCAGTTATCTGAGTGTCACTGTGATGGACCATAGCAGCAATGACCACTGACTCACCAGTGTTGTACTCAGTGATCTGAGTGTCACTGTGATGGACCATGGCAGCAGTGACCACTGACTCACCAGTGTTGTACTCAGTGATCTGAGTGTCACTGTGATGGACCATGGCAGCAGTGACCACTGACTCACCAGTGTTGTACTCAGTGATCTGAGTGTCACTGTGATGGACCATGGCAGCAGTGACCACTGACTCATCAGTGTTGTACTCAGTGATCTGAGTGTCACTGTGATGGACCATGGCAGCAGTGACCACTGACTCACCAGTGTTGTACTCAGTGATCTGAGTGTCACTGTGATGGACCATGGCAGCAGTGACCACTGACTCACCAGTGTTGTACTCAGTGATCTGAGTGTCACTGTGATGGACCATGGCAGCAGTGACCACTGACTCACCAGTGTTGTACTCAGTGATCTGAGTGTCACTGTGATGGACCATGGCAGCAGTGACCACTGACTCACCAGTGTTGTACTCAGTGATCTGAGTGTCACTGTGATGGACCATGGCAGCAGTGACCACTGACTCACCAGTGTTGTACTCAGTTATCTGAGTGTCACTGTGATGGACCATGGCAGCAGTGACCACTGACTCACCAGTGTTGTACTCAGTGATCTGAATGTCACTGTGATGGACCATGGCAGCAGTGACCACTGACTCACCAGTGTTGTACTCAGTGATCTGAGTGTCACTGTGATGGACCATGGCAGCAGTGACCACTGACTCATCAGTGTTGTACTCAGTGATCTGAATGTCACTGTGATGGACCATGGCGGTAGTGACCACTGACTCACCAGTGTTGTATTCAGTGATCTGAGTGTCACTGTGATGGACCATAGCAGCAATGACCACTGACTCACCAGTGTTGGACTCAGTGATCTGAGTGTCATTGTGATGGACCATGGCGGTAGTGACCACTGACTCACCAGTGATGGATTCAATTATCTGAATGTCACTGTGATGGACCATGGCAGCAATGACCACTGACTCACCAGTGTTGAACTCAGTTATCTGAGTGTCACTGTGTAGGACCACGGCAGCGGTGACCACTGACTCACCAGTGTTGGACTCGGTGATCTGAGTGTCACGGTGATGGACCATGGCATCAGTGACCACTGACTCACCAGTGTTGGACTCAGTGATCTCAGAAATGTGACACAAACTGCCACAGATATCTCCTTAATCTCTGATATAACTCTAACTCCACTTAACTTCGAAAAAGCCGTTGATCGCATGCCCGTGCACTCCACTTCATGCCCAGACTCACGCATCTTTATACTCATCAAGAATCGCAAGAAACCCTGATCATGTGCCTTAAATATTCTAAGGAGAATGAGTCTGGTCACTGGAATTATCCCACAGTCATTAAAACCGCTGATATAACCCCACTCCACGTCCCACTCACATCCGCACTCCACGTCCCACTCACATCCCCACTCCACGTCCCACTCACATCATCAATATTTTTTAATGGGTGTGAACAAGCAAGATTACCAGTAACTTGGTATCACCCTAAATGTTGAACCGAGATCAACATGGGTTCAGAACAGATCACTCCTGCTTCTTGCTCGATTGGGGTAACTAGCGACATGGTCCTCAGACATAAGCAGGCTCATTCAGTGCCCTGGTGATGGACCAGGTGCGTTGGCTCTCTCAGTACCCTGGTGATGGACCAGGTGCTTCAGCTCCTTTAATACCTTGGTGATGGACCAGGTGCTTCATCTCCTTCGACGCCCTGGTGATGGATCATGTGCATCGGCTTATGCAGTGCCCTGGTGATGGACCAGGTGCTTCAGCTCCTGTGGTGCTCTTGTGATGGACCAGGTGCTCCAGCTCTTCCAGTACCCTGTTTTATAGTGCCCTGATTATCAAAGCATATTCCATGGATGGAGTAGGTGGGTTGGGTAGGAGTTTTTGTTTGTGGAATTGGTTTTGGGTTTTAGGGAGACCTGCCTAGCGTGGACCAGTTGGCTTGCTGCAGTCTTATTTCTGTTTTCTTGTGAGTGAGAAGGGTTGGATTTGAACGGGACTTGCACAATTGTTGGGGGGTTGTCGGGGTTTGTTCCTTGGATGGGGATGGGTTGGACAAATATTTTTGTTGGTGGGTTGGTTTTGACATGGACCTGCCAAGTATGGGCCAGTAGGCCTGTTGCAGTGTTTCTCCTTTCTTATGTTCTTATGTTCTTGCAGTTTTGGATCATTACGACATGGTCCCGAATGCACACATAATATACACTAATTTTGCAAAATCCTTTGACAAGTGCGACCATAGGGCAATGGTGCACAAAATGCGTACAAATGGAATGACTGGGAAGTTAGGGAGACGTAAATTTAATTTCCTGAGAAATAGAATTCAAAGAGTAATAGTAAACAGGGTGAAATATGGTGCTGCCCTCGCGGCCCGGCACATGACCAGGCCTCGCGGTGGATCAGGGTCCGATCAATCAGGCTGTTATTGTCGGCCACACGCCGACAATAACAGCCTGGTTGCAAGAGCCTCCAAGCTAATACAAACCAAGTCTTCCAGTGGGCTACTGACAGCACTATGATGTTCAATGAGGACAAATTCATTTACTACATTACAGAAGATTGGAGGAAATAAAACCAAGTTCTGAGTACAAGACTAAAACTACCCAATAGAACTTAAGTCCAGTGTGAGAGACCTGGGAGTGATAATGTCAGAAGATCTCACGTTTAAGGAATGCAACAATGCAATTGGATAACTAGAACTTTCAAAACCAGCGATGCCAAGCCAATAATAACACTCTTCAGGTCTTTCGTCCCCTCTTGACTGGGATGTTGCTGTATGCTAATGGCCCGCTTCAAGGCGTTCAAAATTGCTGAGCTGCAAAATGTACAGAGACTCTTCATAACTCGTACAATCTCAGTCAGTCATTTAATTTACTATGACCACTTGAAGCTCCTAGACCTATACTATTTAGAATGTAGGCGAGAACGATACAATATAATCTACACGAGGTGGAACATACTGGAGGGATTGGTCTCAAACCTTCACACCGAAATTACTAATGCACACTAGAGGGTTGACAGTCGGTGCAGATACCTCCAGTGAAAAACAGAGAGCGATGAATACACTGAGAACTCAGTAAGTGTTAAGGGACCATGACTCTTCAACTGCATCCCTTCACTCGTAAAGGGGGATTACCAACAGACTCCTAGCTGTCTACAAGAGGGAACTCGACATTTCCTGATCAACCGGCTTGTGGTGCATACGATGGAGTGCGGATGGCGGGCACAAACAGCTTGATCGATCAAGCCATCAACCAGGAGGCCTGGTTGGGGACCGGGCCGCAGGACCCAGACCAAGAGAGAGAAGAGACTCTGGGAAACTCCAGGTGAGGCAGCAGTCACCACTGGCTGGCTTACCAGTGGTGTGTGACCACTGGCTGGCTTACCAGTGGTGTGTGACCACTGGCTGGCTTACCAGTGGTGTGTGACCACTGGCTGGCTTACCAGCGGTGTGTGACCACAGTCTGGCTTACCAGTGGTGTGTGAGACCACTGGCTTACCAGTGGTGTGTGGCTACTGGCTTACCAGTGGTGTGAGTGACTACTGACTTACCAGTGGTGTGAGTGACTACTGGCTTACCAGTGGTGTGAGTGACTACTGGCTTACCAGTGGTGTGAGTGACTACTGGCTTACCAGTAATGTGAGTGACCACTGACTTACCAGTGGTGAGTGACTACTGGCTTACCAGTGGTGTGAGTGACTACTGGCTTACCAGTGGTGTGAGTGACGACTGGCTTACCAGTGGTGTGAGTAACCATGTCTCACCAGTGGTATGAGTAACCATGTCTCACTAGTGGTATGAGTGACCATGTCTCACTAGTGGTATGAGTGACCATGTCTCACCAGTGGTATGAGTAATCATGTCTCCCCAGTGGTATGAGTAACCATGTCTCACCAGTGGTATGAGTAACCATGTCTCACCAGTGGTATGAGTAACCATGTCTCACCAGTGGTATGAGTAACCATGTCTCACCAGTGGTATGAGTAACCATGTCTCACCAGTGGTATGAGTAACCATGTCTCACTAGTGGTATGAGTAACCATGTCTCACTAGTGGTATGAGTGACCATGTCTCACTAGTGGTATGAGTAACCATGTCTCACTAGTGGTATGAGTGACCATGTCTCACTAGTGGTATGAGTGACCATGTCTCACCAGTGGTATGAGTAATCATGTCTCACCAGTGGTATGAGTAACCATGTCTCACCAGTGGTATGAGTAACCATGTCTCACCAGTGGTATGAGTAACCATGTCTCACCAGTGGTATGAGTAACCATGTCTCACCAGTGGTATGAGTAACCATGTCTCACCAGTGGTATGAGTAACCATGTCTCAATAGTGGTATGAGTAACCATGTCTCACTAGTGGTATGAGTAACCATGTCTCACAGTGGTATGAGTAACCATGTCTCATAGTGGTATGAGTAACCATGTCTCACCAGTGGTATGAGTAACCATGTCTCAATAGTGGTATGAGTAACCATGTCTCACTAGTGGTATGAGTAACCATGTCTCACCAGTGGTATGAGTAACCATGTCTCACCAGTGGTATGAGTAACCATGTCTCACCAGTGGTATGAGTAACCATGTCTCACCAGTGGTATGAGTAACCATGTCTCACCAGTGGTATGAGTAACCATGTCTCACCAGTGGTATGAGTAACCATGTCTCAATAGTGGTATGAGTAACCATGTCTCACCAGTGGTATGAGTGACCATGTCTCACCAGTGGTACGAGTAACCATGTCTCAACAGTGGTATGAGTAACCATGTCTCACCAGTGGTATGAGTAACCATGTCTTACCAGTGGTATGAGTAACCATGTCTCACTAGTGGTATGAGTAACCATGTCTCACTAGTGGTATGAGTGACCATGTCTCACTAGTGGTATGAGTGACCATGTCTCACCAGTGGTATGAGTAACCATGTCTCACTAGTGGTATGAGTAACCATGTCTCACCAGTGGTATGAGTAACCATGTCTCACCAGTGGTATGAGTAACTATGTCTCACCAGTGGTATGAGTAACCATGTCTCTCCCATGTCAAGTAGTCTAACATGATCCCCACTGCCAGTCCCATGAAGTGTCTTCTGCGTCGTAAAAGAGACGTTCTCCGGCTCTTCGCTCTTCCTAGGATGTTATTTTCAGTTTCTTTTGGTGTTCGCATAGCACTGCCTCATCTCCCAGACAAGTTTTGTTTCAAACCCTGTGCAAATACTTCACCAAGTGGGAGCTCAATGCTGGTGCTCTGTACTCCATCATCACTTCCATGAAAAACATGTTTAGGCTCCAGAAGGCTATTTTTTGCTGCTCATTTCCGTGTGATGTTTAACCCTACGTTCTTCTCTTTTAACGCGATGTTCCGTGTTTCTTGCCTTTAAGGCTGTACTCCATCCCCAGTCTTCTCTCTCACTCACCTAATACCAAGATTTTGCAGTTGTTAAGGTTAATCTTCACAAGCCAGTGCCTGTTTGACTGTATCTGTTTATCTCTCTGTAAGATAAGATAAGATACAATTTGTTGGGATTTTTAACTCGGGATAGGGAGGGTTAGCCACCCAATAAAACCCAATAAAGTCAGTGTGTCATCGAGGACTGTATGTCTTATTTCAATTGTGGTCCTAAATTTTGTCCTCCCAAAATGTGACCCTCACCAGTCCACTAACACCCAGGTACCTACTTACTTCTAGGTGAACAGGGGCATCAGGTGTAAGGAAACATGCCCAATTTTACCACCTATGCCGGGGTCATAACCATGGACACTCAGTGTGTAAGGCGAGAACGGTGTCTTCCGTGCAACGTGTTTGTGTACTCACCTAATTGTGGTTTCAGAGGTCGATTCGTAGCTCCTGTCCCTTCCTCTACGCTGGTCGCTACTAGGTTCACTCTCTCCCTGTCCCATGAGCGTTATCATACCTCTTTTTAAAGCTTTGTATGGTTCCTGCCTCCACTACCTCACTTTCAAGACTGTTCCACTTACTGACAACTCTATGACTAAAGAAATACTTCCTAACATCTCTTTGACTCATCTGAGTCTTCAGCTTCCAATTGTGACCCCTTGCTGTGTCCCATCTCTGGAACATCCTGTCTCTGTCCACCTTGTGAATTCCTCTCAGTATTTTGTTTATCTTTATCATGTCTCCCTTAACCCTCCTGTCCTCCAGTGTCGTCAGGCGGATTTCCCTTAGCCTTTCTTCGTAGGACATTTCCCTTAGCTCTGGGACTAGTCTTGTTGCAAACCTTTGCTCTTTCTCTAATTCCATGACGTGCTTGACCAGGTGTGGGTTCCAAACTGGTGCTGCATACGCCAGTATGGGCCTGACGTACACGGTGTACAGATCTTGAACGATTCCTTACTGACGTATCGGAACGCTATTTTCAGGTTTGCCAGGCGCCCGTATGCTGCAGCAGTTATCTGGTTGATGTGCACCTCAGATGTGCTCGGTATTACACTCATCCGTTGATCATTTTCCTAGAGTGAGGTTTGCAGTCTTTGGCCACTTAGCCTATACTCTGTTTGCGGTCTTATTTGCCCTTCTCCAGTCTTCTGCATTTGGCAGGATTAAATTCGAGTAGCCATTTGCTGGACCAGGCTTGCAGCCTGTCCATGTTACTTTGTAGTCCTGCCTGACCTTCATTCGATTTAATTCTCCTCATTAATTTCACATCCTCTGCAAACAGGGACACTTCTGAGTCTATCTATTCCATCATGTCATTCACGTATAACAAAAATGGCACTGGTCCTAGGACTGACCCCTGTGGAACCCCGCTTGTCAAAGACGCCCACTCGGACACCTTATCACGTATTATGACTCGTTGTTGCCCCCCTTTCAGGTATTCTCTGATCCACTGCAGTGCCCTTCCTGTTATGCGTGCCTGGTCCTTTAGCATTTGCAGTAATGTCTTATGAGGAACTATGTCGAAGGCCTTCTTGCAGTCCAAGAAAATGCAATCTACCCACCCCTCTCTCTTGTGTCTTACTTCCGTTACCTTGTCATAAAACTCCAGTAGGTTTGTGACACAGGATTTTCCTTCCCTGAATCCGTGCTGGTTGTCGTTTATAAGCTTGTTCTGTGTATGTATGTGTGTGTGTGTGTGTGTGTGTGTGTATTTATGTGTGTGTGTGTGTGTGGTGTGTGTGTGTGTGTACTCACCTAATTGTACTCACCTAATTGTGGTTGCAGGGGTCGAGACTCAGCTCCTGGCCCCGCCTCTTCGCTGTCTGCTACTGGGTCTCTGCTCTCCCTGCTCCATGAGCTTTATCATACTTTGTCTTAAAACTATGTATGGTTCCTGCCTCCACTATATCTTTCTCTAGACTACTCTGTGGCTGAAAAAATGCTTCCTAACATCCCTTTGACTCATCTGAGTCTTCAGCTTCCAGTTGTGTCCCCTTGTTTCTGTGTTCCCTCTCTGGAACATCCTGTCACTGTCTACCTTGTCAATTCCCCGCAGTATTTTGTATGTCGTTATCATGTCTCCTCTGACCCTTCTTTCCTCCAGTGTTGTTGGGTTCCAGACTGGTGCTGCATATTCTAGTATGGGCCTGACGTACACGGTATACAGTGTCTTGAACGATTCCTTGTTATGGTAACGGAACGCTAATCTTAGGTTTGCCAGTCGCCCATATGCTGCCGCAGTTATCTGGTTGATGTGTGCCTCCGGAGACGTGCTTGGCGTTATACTCACTCCAAGGTCTTTCTCCTTTGCTGAGGTTTGTAGCCTTTGTCCGCCTAGCTTGTACTCTGTCAGCGGTCTACTTTGCCCTTCTCCGATCCTCATGACTTTGCATTTGGAGGGATTGAATTCGAGAAGCCAATTGCTAGACCAGATGTCGAGCTTGTCCAGGTCTTTTTGCGGCCCTGCCTGGCCCTCTTCCGATGTGATTCTCCTCATTATTTTCACATCATCCGCGAATAGAGACACTTCTGAGTCTATCCCGTCCGTCATGTCATTTACATATACCAGGAATAACACTGGTCCTAGGACTGACCCCTGCGGTACACCGCTCGTCACAGGCGCCCACTGTGATACCTCATCACGTACCATGACCCGTTGTTGTCTCCCTTTGAGGTATTCCCTGATCCATTCCAGTGCCCTTCCTGTTATACCTGCTTGTTCTTCCAACTTCTTTACTAATCTCATGTGAGGAACTGTGTCGAAGGCCTTCCTGCAGTCCAGTGTGTGTGTGTGTACTCACCTAATTGTACTCACCTAATTGTGGTTGCAGGGGTCGAGACTCAGCTCCTGGCCCCGCCTCTGCGCTGCCCGCTACTGGGTATCTGCTCTCCCTGCTCCATGAGCTTTATCATACCTCGTCTTAAAACTGTGTATGGTTCCTGCCTCCACTATGTCTTTCTCTAGACTATTCCACTTCCTGACTACTCTGTGGCTGAATAAATGCTTCCTAACATCCCTTTGACTCATCTGAGTCTTCAGCTTCCAGTTGTGTCCCCTTGTTTCTGTGTTCCCTCTCTGGAACATCCTGTCACTGTCTACCTTGTCGATTCCCTGCAGTATTTTGTATGTCGTTATCATGTCTCCTCTGACCCTTCTTTCCTCCAGTGTTGTTAGTCCTATTTCCCTCAGCCTTTCTTCATAGGACAGACCCCTGAGTTGTGGAACTAACCTTGTCGCAAACCTTTGCACTTTCTCTAGTTTCTTTATGTGCTTGACCAGGTGTGGGTTCCAGACTGGTGCTGCATATTCTAGTATGGGTCTGACGTACACGGTGTACAGTGTCTTAAACGAGTCCTTGTGTGTGTGTGTGTGTGTGTGTGTACTCACCTAATTGTACTCACCTAATTGTGGTTGCAGGGGTCGATACTCAGCTGCTGGCCCCGCCTCTGCACTGTCCGCTACTGGGTCTCTGCTCTCCCTGCTCCATGAGCTTTATCATACCTTGTCTTAAAACTATGTATGGTTCCCGCCTCCATTATATCGTTCGCTAAACTATTCCACTTCCTAACTACTCTATAGCTGAAGAATTGCTTCCTAACATCCCTCTGACTCATCTGAGTCTTCAACTTCCAGTTGTGTCCCCTTGTTTCTGTGTTTCCTCTCTGGAACATCCTATCACTATCTACCTTGTCGATTCCCCGCAGTATTTTGTATGTCGTTATCATGTCTCCTCTAACCCTTCTGTCCTCTAGTGTTGTTAGTCCTATTGTGTGTGTGTGTGTGTGTGTGTGTGTGTGTGTACTCACCTAATTGTGTGTGTGTGTGTGTGTGTGTGTGTGTGTGTGTGTGTGTGTGTGTGTGTGTGTGTGTGTGTGTGTGTGTGTGTGTGTGTGGGGGGAGATTAGAATCTCCAGACTGTACATATCCTCTCCTCTCCTTAAAACAATCTTCTAGAGATAGGGAATTTCGTCTAGCTCTTCTCCCTAGCTCTCATTCCATTGCCCATCCCCAGTAGTGGGCATTTTATGGGGGTAATCCAAGGAAGTGTGGGTTTATGGGTTGCTGAGGGGGTAGTGGAGACGGTCGTTGTCTTATCTGAGAGATGCCATTCTCCTCTCATATTGCATCTTTTCTGTCTTTCTCTTGCCTCAGTTGTGTACTACTGGGTTAGCAATGTGCTTCGGTTCTCTCTCTCTCTCTCTCTCTCTCTCTCTCTCTCTCTCTCTCTCTCTCTCTCTCTCTCTCTCTCTCTCTCTCTCTATTTTACGCAGGGTTTTACAAGGTTAGGTTTAGGATTCCTAACTTTATTTACAAGCTAAAAGTTGTTACCTGCATCAGCTCATTTGAAAGCGTTTAATTGTTATGAAACATTCTAATATGGAACAAATATTGTTGAAGATGGAGCCATTTGTGGGCCAGCAATTTCGTTGATCAACTGACATTATTCCGCTGATATCATTATGCTGAATGAACGTGTTCCAGACTCGAGTCATCCTTGGAATAAATGATCTCAGATGAAGTGATGTTCTGGTGAAGCGAACAACCAGATTGAAACCATACAACGGGTGGGGTTCGAACCCGCGGTCAGAGAGTCTCAAAACTCCAGACTGTCGCGTAAGCCACTGGGCCAGCTAGCTTCAATAAGATTCATCCAACTGGGTATATTTCTACACCATAGGAAGGTTAGCATAGACACCACTGTGTCCACAAATGCAAGTTTTACAGACAAATCTCCCGCTAGCATGATTTGTTTGCAATCGTGTCATTACGATTTCGTGAGTCATGTTGACGGCTTTGAGGGGGACTTGAGCTAGAGTTCGTCACGGCCATGCTAGCGGGAGATTCGTCTGTAAAAATTTGCATTTGTGGACACAGTGGTGCCTATGCTAACCTTCTTATGGGGTAGAAATATACCTAGTTGGATGAATCTTATTGTAGCTAGCTGGCCCAGTGGCTTACACGACGGTCTGGAGTTTTGAGACTCTGACCGCGGGTTCGATCCCCACCCGTAGTATGGTTTGTTTGCAATCGTGTCATTACGATTTCGTGAGTCAACCAGAGTGAAGTTGCTGTTTGCTACCCGTCTTGTGGTGTAGAAGCTCACATCTCGCTATCCTAGGAGTGGAGCCAAGTGTGGTACTTTGACAATATTGGCCACCCACATTCATCCGGTGTTGAAGGCTCTGCTGAAATGACAGATCTATCCAGGCTGGGTCCAGGCAAGAGATGAGTCGCCGTGCTCTGTTCTCCATTCTTTCAAGAAGTAGCAGATGAGACTGAGGGTAGGCAGTCCAAGAAAGTGGAGCATATTCAAGGTGTGAGCGTACTTGTGCTTCTTACAGAATTATGCAACCTCTACAGCCGAGCAGATATGAGATACGTAGAAGAGCTGTAAGCTTCCTGGCCCCTCCTTGCTCGCAAGATTTACAACGTGGTTCATTATGATCAGTTTGGAGTCATATTTCACCCCAAGGATATCAACTTCATTCCCGGGTACCAACCCTTTCCCATTCATTCTTACCACTGTTCCAGCGTTACTATCATGGTGCCTAGAAACCATCATCATTTGTGTTTTTTCAGGAGCAAATGTTACTTGACACCGTTTACCCTAGGCTGATATAGCTGTAGGCTGGTGATTTCTGTAACTTAGAGCAGCTGGCATTTCCTCTCTGGGTTAAGTAAATGTCAGAGTACAGTCGTCTACATAAGCATGGGATTCAAGGATTGAGATGAAGGTCATTGAAGAAGACATTCCATAACACATCCACAAGGAAGTGAGCCCAACCACACTTCCTTGTGGAACTCGTGCATCATTAGGATGTCTTGCTGAGTCTGTCCCATTGAGAACTACACTTAGAGATTTACCTTGAAGGTAGTCACTGAGGAAACATAGTGTAGAGCCTGCAATTCCCAGTGCTTGCAGTTTTGCCAAGAGTCCCTGGTGTCATACTCGGTCGAAATCACCAGCAATGTCCAGTGCTACTACACAGCTGACTTTGGATTCATTAAGTGTCTGGTGCTACTTAATGAAGAGGTTTAACAATAGATCCGCAGAGGAATAACCTTTTTGGACGCCATATTGACGGTCACAAAGAAGTGAGTGGTAGTCGAAAAACTGTCATCTGCCGTGAAATTATTGTCTCAAGAATCTTACCAGTAACTGACAGGAGTGACACTGGTCTGTAGTTGCTGATTTCTGCTCTGCTCTTTTTGTGAACAGGGACCACATTTGCCTCTTTCCACAGAGAAGGACATTTACACTGTGCTAGGCAGTGCTGATAGATGCGAGTTAGAGGTGCTGCTAGCTGATCTGCACATCTACTCAGCAATCCTGGGCTCGTCTTGTCTGGGCCAATTGCCTTTTCTTGGTCCACCGATTTAAGGAGAAGATACGGCTCCTTCTGCCTTATTGTCACCACTGACAACTTTGACACAGTTCTTGCGGCTACCCAAGGAGGGTCCCTCGCTGGATCAGAAACTTGCATATTGGCAGCAAAGTGTTCGGCAAAGAGGTCAGCTTTCTACTGACTGCTAGCCCAAAAATCTCCGACCGGAGATGGAAAAAATAAGGTATCATCTGACCGGATTCATAAGCAGATGGGGTTTTAGGTGGCCTTATCTAACACCTAAACAATAACTACTAGAGCGGTAAGATTACCCCAAACACATACACATACAAATAAAATAGATACAATACAAATAGACAATCTCCACTTTAAGGAAGCTATTAGTAGAATATACAGTAAAACAACCAATAAAATCACATCATGAAATCCTGTGTAGTCTGCAACCAAACAAACAAACGGGCTACTGCATGGGTTACATGCAACTTCTGTGGGAAATGGAGCCACGCTCCTTGTGCAGGTATTCAGGAATCATCTACAAAAGATATTAAACCAGGGAAGTGTTTTTGGGTATGCCCAAATGAGACCGAACTGTGAAATAAAACCACATTGGTATTAAAAGATGATAACATCAAAACGGCCCTCATAAAAAAACATGACACAATTCTATAACAGATGGGAAAATAAAAAACCTGGGCCAGATGGTGTTATCGCCCCTGGTACAAATGCTGTCCTGGTAGAGTGTAACTGCAAGAATAGAGAAATAAATGATGGTGGCCTGGAGGGGAACAGGAGCTCTAGTGGGGAAACAGGTGTAGACAAGGACAAGGACATGCAAAAACCAATGTTACAAACTAGCAATACCACGGGATATAATAAACAAGGGGATGCCCCGAGAAATAGTGAAGATAAATTACCAGAAATAACTGATGAAGGCTCCATTGTTAGCACTAGTGCTGAAGAAAGAAATGAGACAGGAAAACATACATCAGTAGGGAATACAGCCACAAAAATAACAAGGCAAACAGAAACCAGGCCTATACAAATTCTATGCACTTGGTATCTGCAGGCATGGAATATCTGGGAAAACAGATGGGACATGCAACTTTGACCACCCCAGAAAATGCTGTGCCCATATGACAACAGGAAAATGCAACCTCCCTTCCAGTATTCTTTTCCACCCTGAAATGTGTCACTCATCAGTTCAGGAAAGACAGTGCTATAACCTATATTGTCAGGCACACCACCTAAAGGGTACAAGAAGATACAGAACATCCAGACCATGGCAAAACCTGGGTAGCCATATCCACTCCAGAGAGAGAGGTTTTTTCCAGCGCCAGAAAGGAAAAAGAGCTGGCAGGAAATGACAGAAATCGTACACCAACTGCAATAATTTCTGGAGTGGAATCACAGTCAATGGCCTCCACTTCATAACAACAGATATTAGTGCCAGGAAAAAAAAAAAGATCATCCCACCCCATACCACTAATTCGACGACATTCATCTTTGCAAATATACAGGGTCTAAAGCCAGCAACGAATAACAAAATACTTTTCATCCGTGGACTGCTTACAGAGTCAAAGGCTATGTTCGCGGTTTTCACAGAGACCCACATAAAGGATCACTTGGACAATGAAATATGGATCCCGGATTACAGCCTATGCAGATGCGACAGAGTGAACAGGCAAAAGGGAGGGGAAGGTTGGCCTGTACGTCACAGAGTCACTTATATCCTCAGAACTACTAAACACCTCAAATGATGTAGTTGAACCAAAACCTGGTCATCGTGGTTGTATACAAGCTTCCGGTTGCAACGACCCAACAATTCTAGGAACAGCTTTTAAAATTTGACCACTGTCTGGAAAATCTTCCAGCTCCTGCCCCCAACATCTTGCTCCTGGGGGATTTCAACCTAAGGCACCTAAAAGGGAGGAATATTGCAAATAATGTGGTAGCAGAGATAACACCAGGAGGCAGCTCAGATGAAAACTCGCACACACACGAGCTTTTTAATCTCTGCACCAAATTCACCTTAAACCAGCAAATAATAGAGCCTACAAGATTGAGAATACACTGGACCTCATCTTCACCAACAATGATGATCTGATACGAAATGTCATCATATTAAAAACAATATACTCAGATCACAACATAACAGAGATCCAGACATGTATGCGCGGGGCCTAAGACCGACAAAATGTGATCAGTCGCGAGGGAGCCTTCTCCAAATTCAACTTCAATAGCAAAAACATAAGGTGGGACCAAGTAAACCAAGTCCTAAATGATATAAACTGGGAAGATAGCCTAAGCATCACGGATCCTAACCTATGTCTAGAACAAATTAACTCTGTGGCACTTGAGTTATGTTCAAGGCAAATTCCCTTAAGGACAAAAAGGAGAATATGTAAACTAGAGAGAGAAAGGCGCTCGCTATACAGGCGAAGGCAAAGAATAACAGAGAGGCTACAAGAGGCCAATATCTCTGCAATACGTAGGGAGGCACTGGTCAGAGAAATAGCAAAATCGAACTAAAGGTAAAGGAATCTTACAAGAGTCAATAAACGCGGGAAGAACTAAAAGCCATAAATGAAATTGAAAGAAACCCAAAGTATTTCTTTTCTATGCCAAATCAAAGTTGAGAACAACATCCAGTATTGGGCCCCTACTTAGACGAGAGGGGTCCTACACAGATGACAGCAAGGAAATGAGTGAGCTACTTAAGTCCCAATATGACTCGGTTTTTAGCGAGCCGCTAACCAGACTGAGAGTCGAAGACCTAAATTAATTTGTTTACGAGAGAGATAGAATTTGGTAGACACACACCTATCAGATATTATCCTGACGCCAAATGACTTTGAAAAGGTGATAAATGACATGCCCATGCACGGCACACATAACTGCGGTAAAACACCTCAATTGCTGGAACCTTGAAGTTTCTAACCTGTACTCCCTAGAACGCAGGCGGAGAGATTCATGATTATATACACTTGGAAAATCCTAGAGGGATTAGTATCAAACTTGCACATGAAAATCACTCCCTTTGAAAGCAAAAGACTCGGCAAATGATGCAACATCCCCCAATGAAAAGCAGGGTACCACTAGACGATAAGATACAACACAATAAGTGTCAGCGGTCCAAGACTGTTCAACTGCCTCCCAGCATACATAAGGGGATTACCAATAGACCCATGGCTGTCTTCAGGAGGCACTGGACAGGCACCTAAAGTCAGTACCTGACCAGCCGGGCTGTGGTTCGACGTTGGATTGCGTGCGACTAGCAGTAACAGCCTGGTTGATCAGGGCCTGGTCCACCATGAGGCCTGATCACGACCGGGCCGCGGGGGCGTCTTAATTTTTCTATTTACTTTTCTCTTCCTAAATCTCACGCTTCTTCCAGCAATTCCTTTTTTAGCTTATTTACACAACTCTATTCTTCCCCTTCCTATTATAGAACCTATTCCCCTTCCTTTTTCTCTTTACTTTCCTTCCTAATATGTATTTTCTGGTCTGTGTTGCTTGTCTCTCGTATCGTCATCTAACCAGGGAAGTATGAGACACAAAAAGCTAACCAGTGAAGAATGAGACACAAAAGCTAACCAGTGAAGAATGAGACACAAAAGTTAACCAGTGAAGAATGAGACACAAAAGCTAACCAGTGAAGAATGAGGCACAAAAGCTAACAAGTGAAGAATGAGACACAAAAGCTAACCAGTGAAGAATGAGGCACAAAATCTAACCAGTGAAGAATGAGACACAAAAGCTAACAATGAAAAAATGAGACAAAAAGCTAACCAATGAAGAATGAGACAAAAAGCTAACCAATGAAGAATGAGACACAAAGTAACCAAGAAGAATGAGACACAAAAGCTAACCAGTGAAGAATGAACACAAAAAGCTAACCATGAAGAATGAACAAAAGCTAACCAGTGAAGAATAGACACAAAAGCTAACCAGTGAAGAATGAGAACAAAAGCTAACCAGTGAAGAATGAGACACAAAGCTGACCAGTGAAGAATGAGGCACAAAGCTAACCAGTGAAGAATAGACACAAAGCTAACCAGTGAAGAATGAGACACAAAGCTAACCAGTGAAGAATGAGACACAAAAGCTAACCAGGAAGAATGAACACAAAAGCTGCACACATCACCATTTATTATTCTTATTCTTATTATTGTTATTTTGCCTTTTTTCCCCACTCTCTTCATTATCCTTGCTAATTCTTTTAAAGCAATCTTTTTTGTTTTCTTCCTTCATTTTATTCTCCCCCTCTTACTTCCTTTCCTGACTCTCCGCCTCCTCCTCTTCCCTCCTCCTTCTCCTTAACTCCCTCCCACTATTATCCTTCCCATTCCATTCCTTCACCTGACCAGACCTGTCCACCAAACACCCAGTATAAGTACAGTGGACTGACCATCCTCGTGGCACATGTAAACATTGTTGGAACCTGCGGCCAAGCCAGATCCGATTCCTACAGCCAGAGTAATGCCATCCGCCCGGTGGGGATCCAAGATCATGTGGACGATGCTATCTTGATTGCTGCTTGTGGCAACTTATGCCTCTTTATCCCTCTTTATTCTTGCCTGGTAAGAGTTTTCTTTGAGATATTTTCGGTGGGTTTTTTCTGCTCTTGTAGCATTTGTTCAGTCAAGAGTGTCTTAGTAATGGTAAATTGCGATTATTTTCTTCCATGACTTTAATAAATAGTCAATTCCGCAAACAACCCCACTGGGGAGAAACATACGTTTTGGTCCTTCCTGGACCATTTGCGGTTTATTCGTGAAATGTTTCAGCCAGTGAATTGTGATTTGAAAGTTTCAAATAGTTACTTGGCAGCCGAAATCACAGAGGACGAAACAAGGTGATTTATTCCAGTTTGTTTCGAGGAGCAATTCAAGTTTCTAACAATAACGAAAACTTCAAGACTGGTCACGAGTCAGTCATTGTGATGGATGGCTTGGCTTCTTGTGATGGATGGCTTGCTTCCTTGTGATGGATGGCTTAGCTTCCCTTGTGATGGATGGCTTGGCTTTCCTTGTGATGGATGGCTGGCTTCCTTGTGATGGATGGCTTGGCTTCCTCGTGATGGATGGCTTGGCTTCCTTGTGATGGATGGCTTGGCTTCTTGACGGATGGCTTGGCTTCCTCGTGATGGATGGCGTGGCTTCCTTGATGGATGGCTTGGCTTCCCAGATGGATGCGTGGCTTCCTGATGGATGGTTTGGTTTCCCTTTGATGGATGGCTGGCTTTCCTTGTGATGGATGTTGGCTTCCCTCGTATGGATGGCTTGGCTTCCTTGTGATGGATGGCTTGGCTTCCTGAGATGGCTTGGTCTCCTCGATGGATGGCTGGTTCCCTTGTGATGGATGGCTTGGCTTCCCTTGTGATGGATGGCGTGGCTTCCTTGTGATGGATGTTTGGCTTCCTTGTGATGGATGGCTGGCTTCCTTGTGATGGATTGGCTTTCCTTGTGATGGATGGCTGGCTTCCTTGTGATGGCTTGGCTTACCTTGTGATGGATGGCGTGGTTTCCTTGGATGGATGGCGTGGCTTCCCGGATGGATAGGTGGCTTCCCTTGGATGGATGGTTGGCTTCCTTGTGATGATGGCGTGGCTTCCCTGTATGGATGGGTGGCTTCCTTGGATGGATGGCTTCCTTTGATGGATTGGCTTCCCTTAATGGATGGCTTGGCTTCCTTGTTGGATGGGTGGCTTCCTTGTAGATGATGGCATTCTTGTGATGGATGGCTTGGCTTCCCTTGTAATGTGATGGCTTGCTTCCCTTGTAGGGATGGGAGCTCCTGGATGGATGGCTGCTTTCCTCGGATGGATGGCTGGCTTCCCTGTGAGGATGGCTTGGCTTCCCGGATGATGGCTTGGCTTCCTCGTTGATGGATGGCTTGGCTTCCCTTGGATGGATGGCGTGGCTTCCTTGTGATGGATGGCTTGGCTTCCCTTGGATGGATGCCTTGTGATGGATGGCTTGGCCCTTGGATGGATGGTGGTTCCCGGATGGAGGCTGGCTTCCTTGTGATGGATAGGTGGCTTCCCGGATGGATGGCTTGGCTTCCCTTGTGATGGATGGCGTCTTCCTGTGATGGATGCGGGCTTCCTTGTATGGATGGGTGGTTCCTGGATGGAGGCTTGGCTTCCCCTTTTAATGGCTTCTTCCCTTGTGATGGATGGGTGGCTTCCCCCGGATGGATAGCGGCTTTCCTTGTGATGGATGGGTTGGCTTCCCCTTTTAATGGATGGGCCCTTGTGAGGGATGGCAGCTTCCTTGGATGGATTTGGCTTCCCTCGTGATGGATGGTCCCCCAATGGATGGTTCCCTTTCCCTGATGGATGGCTTTTTCCCGGGGTGGATGGCTTGGTTTCCCCCCGTGATGGATGGCTTGGTTCCCCCCGTATGGGTTTTTTTCCCCCTTGTGATGATTTTGGTTCCGTGATGGAGGGGCCCCTTGTTGGATGGGGTTCCCCCGGAGGATGGGTTTTTGATGGATGGGGCCCCCAAAAAGGGGGGGCCCTTTTTGGGATAGTTGGGGCCCTTTTGTGATATGGGGTTTTCCCTTTGATGGACTGGCCCTTGAAAGGGGATGCGTGCTTTTGGATGGGGGGTTGGGTTTCCCCCTTTAGGAGGTTTTTCCCAGTGGGGGGGGGGCCTTTTTGTATGGATTGGCTTCCTTGTGATGGATGGCTTTTTTTGGGGGATGGATTGGTTCCCCCGTGATGGGGGGTTTGGTGTTTGGGGGGATGGGGGGTTCCCCCTTGTGATGGGGGGGTGGCTTCCCTTTGCAGGTTTGGCTTCCTTTTTGGGATGGCTGGATTCCTTATGATGGATGGCGGCCCCTTTTTCCAGCCCCTTGGGGTTGGCTGTCTTATCGACGCCCACTGTATTGTGTTGAAAAAGGTGAAACTTCACACAACGTTTGCTCAACCGGCTTTATGGGGTACTGCTTAAAATTTTTATACGCACAGACGGCAGATGAAAACCTTAAACATTTGCATCTTGGGGAGGCGGGGTGAGGACGTGATGATGGTGTGATCAAAACGAGGACTTTCTGCAAACGTTTGTTGGATGCACACTGTATTTTTGAATAAACAAATAGCGCCCAACAAAAAGTGGGGAAAAAAAACTAAATTTGAAAAGGAAAGTTTTTTAAGATTAAAAAAAAAATACAGGCGCAACAATAAAATTTAGAAGGAATTATACAATTTGGACCCACATCAACTAGTCACCCACTAACACACGAAGGTAAGGGGGTCAATTTTATGAGAGGGGGGGGGAAAGGGGTAGACGGTGAAAATTAAAAAGGAATAATTTAGAGGAAGCGGTAGGTAGTGGGGTAGTAGACTAGTAATAGCATAGTTTGCAGTTGTGTGGGTAGGAGGGAGGTAGTGGCGAAATTCCGCTTGATCAGACTCTTCAGTCAATAACTGAATAAATGCCAGCAAAAAAGTGTTCACTCCCCGGGTGTTCATCAACAACTGACCACAAAAACTTATCTATGATAAAAAAGACAAGTTTCGTTGAGAACTTTTGCCAATAGCGTGGGTATTAAACAAAAAAAACAAAAAAATTAAGGCCTTTTTCGTCTTAGACAGTAAAGATAAATACAATCAGGTAATTGCCCAAACTTGGAATTGATAAGGTGTAAAGTTTTTTTTTTAAATTTTTTTAAAGTAAACTGAGAGGAGGGGGAGGAGAAGGGGAAGGTGGGGGGGAAAAAAGATAAAAAAGGGAGGGGAAAAAGGGGGAAACCTCGATAACCTTTTTTGGGTTTCAAATTTTCTCTTTTCCCCCCCCCAAGGCCCCTTGTTTATCCCAGTCAACCGGCTTTCGTGGCGGCACGTGATCCCCTATCTGCCGCAGCCTTTTTCAAATGGTGGAGGGGAAATTTTCTGTATCCGCAAACTTCAAGAAGTAAAAAACAGGCAGTGTTTGTGATATCTTCCGATGTTGATAAAAATTTTTTTATTTGGGATTGCCCCCCCTTTTTTCTGGGTTTTTATATTTCCCCCCCTATCTTTCCCCGTAATCATTGTTTTGGCAGTTACTTTGGGCGGTCCTCAAGGACCTTCCAGGATATTTATGTCTTTTCCGCTTTTGTACATATTAAGGACTTTGAAACATTCCAAGTAATTAAATTGTTTGGGCAAGGGGCCGTAAATTTTTTTTAATCTGCCACAGTTCTTTTCTCTTTGTCCTGTACTTTTAGACTCCAAACAGGAAAAGGTTGACAGGTGTCACCAGGGGTTATTCCCCTTGTCCTGAAAGTCCCCCATCCTCTACGTCATTTCGGCCGCGGGATTTTTTATTTGTTGAAAAAAAGGCTGAATTATCACCCCGGTCCTTTAAAAAATTCCTTTGTTTTATTTAGTTTTCCCATGTGTTCTGTATAAAAGGCCCCTTTTGTTCATTCTTTTTATATCTAAGCAGTGGGGGAATTATAACCACTTAAAGTCAGGTTATTTTCCCCCCAACTGAAGGACTTTACTTGCTTTTTTTTACCATGAATTTTGTTCCAAACCTCAAAATTTGGGGAGAAAAGTCCACAGAACGGACGGATGCCACGAACATTGAAAACCAATAATTTAGAAAGAAACGAGGAAGGAGGAGAGGAAAAGACGTGGTGGGGGTGGGGAATGAGGGAAGGGAAAAAGGAGGACTTGGGGAAAGGGAAAAAGGAGGCCTGAAGGAACAGATAGATGGAGAATTTAGGAAGAGGTGGGAAGGGGAAAAAGGGGAAAGAAGGTAGGGCCCCAGGTCAAAGAGGGAGGGAAAGGAGAGATGATGGAAAAGATGGAAGGGATAAAGGGAAAAAGAAAAAAAAGAAGAAGAAAGGGGAAAATAGAGAAGATGGAATGGAAGGAGGAGAAAAGAGGAAAAACAGACAATAACAGAAAGGTTAACGTCAAATTCTTGAGAGTCAAGAGACCCCCGTGACAACAAACAAACAAACAAAAAAACAAACACTACCTTCCGTAGTGCAGAGAAAAAGAAACAAGTAACCGAACTCTCAAACAGAAGAGTATGTGAGTACATACAAAGTATGTGACTAGAGCCTTAGATAGTAACTACTTACAGAGAGTACATGCTGAGTAGAGTACATATCATTAAATACATGTAGTACTGGCACATGAGTACGTACAAGTGAATTCACATGTGAGTACATACACTGGATACATACATGCCTCTATACATGAAGTACATATATATGAACATATGTAGTGTATACAATGAGTACATAAATGTGAATGCATACAGAGTTATGTATGTACTTGCATGAGTACATACATGTGAATGCATTCACGTGTACATGCATATGAATAATAACCTGTGAATAATACAAATGAATACATAACTATGAGTACATACAAGTGAGCACATGCGGAGTTATTCATCTGTTGTATGTACTCTCATCACATGCATGTGGAGTACATACATGTGAGCCACACAGGAGACTACACACATGAGAATGCACGTGGATACATTCATCTGTATGTATGTCCTCACATGAATAAATGCATGGAGTACATTCATAGTGTGTATGACACAATGAACATGCTGTCAGTACAATGACAGAGATAAACAAGACATGCATGAACTCACATGAGTAATCATGTCAGTACACCATGAGAGTACACATATTTTTTTTTATATTTTATTTAAGACAAATATATAAAAACATAAACTATATATGCTCATGGACAAAACAGGCCATTTAAAAACCACAAACAGAACATAAAACATATCTATCAATATATCAAAACAACCCTCAAACTGCACAAATATAACAATATTTCAACAAAACCTACACCTTGTCTTATTCTTTAATGGTCATACAAACAAACAAACTATACAATGAAACCGACATTCATGGTCCAAAAACACCTGAATAAGAAACCTTATGTTTTTATGAAAAACAGGTGATTTACCATAACACATAACAAAAACTGTACTCATAACAAGAGGTTACACGACAACAGTTTCTCAAAAAAAAATACATTATCATCTGGCTATCACTTAGTAGACAAACTATTCTACAGCACAACGTCACACAACTACACCGAAAATCTGCCACAATACACGTTCGTGGTACATAGAAAAAACACTGAAAATTAACACGTTATACAATCAGATGCTGCAAAATTGTAAGTTCTAACAAAATATAATAAACATACACAGCAAAACATAAACCTAGAAATTACAACAGAAACCTAGTGAGTTATTATTAACTTTTCAAATAAGTATCAGCATCGCCTCAACTCTACAAAATTACATAAATTGACATTCACATTATACAATAGCCGGACATATCCTTATGAGTTATTATTTTGAAAACACCATAACCCATCAATCAGGACCTACCACTTAATGCTACCTCAGAACTAAAAGAACAGATCTCTTCAAAGGGATCCTAAAATTAAGTTTCCCAGATATAGGTTTATATAAGCAACACATCCTAATATATGTACATTTTATCGTCGCCCGATATGCATGTCTGCATTTAATATTGTCTCATGAACAAACCACTACTTTTATTATCTTATTTCCCAGACTAGAGCACTGAACCAAAAATCCCGCCCATTCCCTGATATATGCCGAACCTAAACCCAGCTACTACCCCCCCTCCCAATCCTTTAAAACACAAACCCCCCACCCCTCCCCTCCCTACCAGTTACATCCTCCTACCCACCCTCTACCCATTTCACTCCGTGACTTCTACCATAATCAACACCAGTCCTTTCACCTTGGCACCTCAACATGCTATTCATGTCATCTCTTGATAACCACTGAAAAAGCCCTGTTCCATACCCATATACAAACCCGATTCCTACATTTTGTCCTATAAACCCGCTCCTAAAGCCCTTATTCGAACCATCCCTCTACGTCCCTCATACCCCAAGATATATGTATAAAATCCAACACCAAATAAGACATCCCTCTATATGCTTCCGAGAAACTCCCAAATCTAAACTCAAAGCCCTCAAAACGATACCCTCCCACCTACCATCCTCAAACTCCCCCAAACCATTTCCTTACTGCTTCCAAACCTCACAAAAATAGATGGCGTGATAAGCTGTATCTACTCTCCCCCCCTACGGCAATCCCATCCCCACTCAACCCCATCACATAAAGCTGGGCCCTGGACGCCAAAATACCCTGAAGAAACCTATACCCTGTTCCCTCACCCGGTGCACCTTCAACTTTTCCACCCCCAAATTCCTTTCCAATCATACAAAGGATAAACCTCACTCCTTGCACTATTCTCTCCATCCCCAACCTATCCAAACGGCTTACTCTACACCTTCCCGGCTCCTTCATAACCAATAACCCTCGTAAAATAGCCTCACAAAGCAATATATCCTTCCTCCCCACCACCTTCGCACCTCCTTCATCACCAATCCCACGTTCGTCCCCCTCTCCTCCCCATCAAAAACTCATGCCTCACAAAACACTCCTTAACCTACACCTCAAGGGGACCAACCTAACCCCCACCCTCACCCTCTTTCCACTACTTCCCTACACATCCAATGTCTCCCATTCCCCCATACAAACTTCAACACGTACTTCAACAACCGCTGCACATCCATTCTAAGAGGATATACCACCGCCCTAAAACCACAATTACTATACACTAAAACGTTAATAACTACCACCCTTGCAACAAAGTTACCTCTCTATTCCCCATCCCTTCATCCTATCAATAGCAGCATCCACTACCAATCTTGAATTTACCTCTAGCCACCAAAGGATCAGCACTGAACACTATCCCACATATTTTTATAGTTTTCACACAACTCCATCCCTCCCGTTTCTCCAACGTCTCCCCGACCAACTGCCTACCTCCAATAAATTAGATTTTTCCTTATTCACCTCATTCCCGTTGCCTTCCCAAACTTTTCAACCAACTCATTGATCATTCTCAACTGCTTCTCAGACCTGACCAACACTGTAGTATCATCTACATAACCAAAATACCCTCTGCATCCTCCTCCATGTCACCCTCCCGTAAAACCTCCTCCTCCACCAACCTATAAAACGGATCCTGTAATAAGGCAAAGGATCTGCGACAGCGGACATCCCTGCCGCAGACCCTTCTTCATCTCCACCTTTCTTCCCACATTCCCATTAATTTGCACCCTAACTAAAGCCCTCATACAAAGTCGAACCCATCCTATAACTACCTCCCCAAACCCTTGCCTACCCAAAATATCCAATAACATTTCCCTGTCCACCCTATCATATGCCCTCTGCCAATCCACCCAATACTCCTCCCATCTGACTATTCTCAAAAACTGCTTTAAGTCTATGCCCTGTCTGATACTCCGTCCCGGCACCCGTATTGTCCTCATGCAACATTCCCCTAACCCTCTTTTGATCCTGTTTGCTAAAACCTTGCAAATATTTTATAATCTGCAGTCAATAATGCTATTCCCTATAATCACCTAACCCTCCTGATACCCCTTTCGCCACTAGTACTACAACCCTGTTCTCATCGACTCACCCATATTTCCTCCTCTTTCAGTTCATTTACCATTTTAACGATTACCCCTTCAAAACCTGCCAATGCTTAACATACAATTCCCGGCAACCGTCTATGCCAGGCGACTTTCCCAATCTCAAACCCTCACCGCCTCCCATACCTCCTCCTCCAAAATTTCCCTCACATTCCTTCCTCTCTTCCTCACCTAATACTTCCCACTCCCTCAATATCCTACCTTTAGCCTCCTCATCTGTCTCCCCTTTTCATATTTTGTTACAAAACCAACCTCTGCGTGCCCCCCATCCCTCCGTTGTCCTCAGTACTGTTCCCTCCTGATACCCTCTCACCCCTTCCACCTTCAATGATTCTATCAACATACCTTTCCTTCGCCGTGAAAATTTCTTAACACTACCTTTGACACTTTATTCCCCACAAAACTTCTTCCATACCACTTCGAATCCTTAGTCCATGAAATCTTCCTCCTGTATTTCCCTTAACTTTGCCCTCAACTCTACCACCTCACCATAATTCTTTCCTCCAATCCCCACCCTGACACTCACCTAAAGCCCTCCAAATACCTCTGATACCCATACCTATACCTCATTTCCTCACCGCCAATCCTCTCATAATACTTTCTAATTTCCACTTTCCCCGTCTCATTCCACCATTTAACAACTGACTTTATCCCTATCCCCACAACCCTTCCCACCACTGCTCAAATGCCTCCTCCTCCCTTCCCTTTCCAATAACTCGTATTCAATTTCCAAAACTCTTATACACATGCACAACCCTTCCCACCCTCCTTCAAATAACACACCCTGTGATCTGAAAACCCAAATCAAAGCATTCCACCTTCGCACATCCACCGACCTTGTCACGTATATTCAATCCAGTCTTGCCGCATAAATATTCCTAAGAAAGTATATTCCACCAACTCATCCCTTCCCCCACCACATCCACCACCCCACTGCCCCAATACATCCCTTAGAGACCCAAAACACCCCCTTCGGGGCTCCACATCCCTAATCCGAATCACACTATTCCAATCCCACTATAATCGCTACTTGGGGCAATCCTCTGAAAGCATACGTCAACTCGTTATTAACAAAATCATCCTTGATACTCCTATTAGCAACAGCCGGCATATATACCCTCAAGGAAACTTACTTGTACCCCACCCACTCCCGTTCACCTCTACCACTGACTTCCACATGCTCCCATGATGACAAGGTAAAGGACTGACCTCTAATACCCACCATCACCCCACCCTTGAAAGCCCCTGCTCACACGCAAAACCCTACCCTTAACTCACAGTTCCGATCCTATTTGATAATTGTGTTCTTGGAAAATATCACATCTATCTCATCCTCTTCAATGTTACTTCAACCCATTTACGTTTGACCTCGTTCCTGAGGCCATAACATTCATCGTTACACACCTAAAGTGAAGGGCTGGGTTTCCTTCTGCTTCAGTACTCTTTTTTCTAGTTTTCCCTGTGTTGTCCTTCCAACCCTCCCTTAATCCTCCATCACCCTTTATATCCCTTCTATCACCATTACCTTCACCCTACTTCCTTTTCCTGCACCACATCCGCCCACACCTTCTTACCAGGCCTTGTGCAGCAGTTAATAGGTCATCCTCAGATTCTTCCCTGGCCTTTTCCTTGATTCCCTTGTCTCCACTTACGTCCATACTCTCTTCCCTATGTATTTCTGCTACCACTACTGACACTGTACCCTGAACCTCAACTTGATGTCCTGTCTTCCCAGACTTCACTTCGTCCTTCAGTGCCGTCATTGACATCAATTTGATTCTCCCCAATTCCCACCCCTGCCACTTCCTCAAGTGACAAAGGACCACCTCGAATGAACTCATTCAGATCCTCCAAGATCTCAGCCTCCTCCGTACATCCTCTGACTCTCGTCCATAGACGTTACACCAGTCACCACAGATTCAGGCTGCACCCTGTCCACCTCTCCCGTACTCTTTCCTCCTGCCCACCTCCTCGCTCCATACCTGTCGTACCATGCCCTCCTTCACACCATCTCCTTGTTTCCTGCCAATTCTTCGTCCTGTTGCACTCCTTCATTCGTCCGTAGTATATTCTCCTTCCCGACGTTACCCTCCTCAGGCCTTTTACGTTGACAGTCAACGCCAGGTGCCCCGTCTGCCCAACAACCGGCAGGTACGCACCTGTCCAACATAGGTAACATATACCTGAGTGCGAAAACCATGCATTAAGATAAAGGAGGGTATGGGATTCTTTAATGTCATTTTTACCGAATATGGCCTTCCAACATACCAGCGTAAAGACCATTCATCCATCTACCAACAGTAACAGCATGGACAATCCCATACATCTTCATCATTTCCTGTATGTCACTTTCCAGCTTCAAATGGAACGTTTCGCAACTTTATCCATTTGTAGTTGCCGAAACGTCCTACACATACCTCCAGTCCTTGCATACCACCAGCCGCTTGTCCTGATATTTATCCACAACTCTGGATACGCCGCCGTACATGCAAATTTCACGAAGATCCGTCGTGCCCCGTTAAGGGCTATGATGTACAATTCTGAGTGGTCCACACCAGAGAATCTCGAAGTATAGCCGGCAAGACAACGTCCACGTTTGACGGATAAACCGCTCCCGAAGTACTTCAATTCCAATGGTGTTTACGCGGCGCCTGTATCCCTCCGTCATGGCTGTGAAAATAAAATCTCACAAGTCGGCCACCAGAGGTCTCTCAATACACCGCACAACCAAGGCTGGGAATGTCTGAGAGTGCTCCACACACATATACATGCATATACTCAATGAGTACATGCATGTCAGTACCCCTGACACAAGAGTACACACATATACATGCATGTACTCACATGAGTATAGGCATGTAAGTATAAACATATGAGTACATAAAATTTAAACTTCGATTTATTGGAATTATAAATAAACTTTGATTAAACAGATTTATCATTGAAAACAATTAATTAGATCCTAGAACACTAAAAAGAGAGAGCTAACTCAGTGTACAATATTACTTTATATTTCATTGTACAATACCACTTCATATTTTACCAAACTTGTAGGTTTTTACATTAAAACACGTTAGTTTTACTTTAAACGCGTTAGTTTTATATTAAAACACCGAAGTTTTTACATTAAATATTAATTTTAATGTAGTTTTAAATTAAAACCAATTAATACATTAAAACACGTAAGTTTTTATATTAAAACACATTAGTTTTTACATTAAAACACGTTAGTTTTATATTAAAACACGTTAGTTTTATATTAAAACACGTTAGTTTTTATATTAAAACACATTAGTTTATATTAAAACACATTAGTTTTACATTAAAACACGTTAATTTTATATTAAAACACATTAGTTTTTACATTAAAACACGTTAGTTTTATATTAAAACACATTCTCTGTAGATTCTCTGTAGATTTAACATTTCATATTAAATTTACTGACTTAAATATATCCACTCAAGAAATATATTCCACATTAAAACGCTGTCATCAGCACATACATAAAACAGGTTTAAACTCCATTAAAACCAGAAAAGCATTAGCTGAGTGAGCCCTAAAGGCACTCAATGCTCCTCCATTAACCTGTTGAGCTCATATATAAATATTCTGCTATTATAGACGTATGTCAACAGCTGATGCGTCGAGCCTTGCAAGGTGTGACGCTCAGATGCTTACTAAAATAATAATAATAATAATAATAATAATAATAATAATAATAATAATAATAATAATAATAATAATAATAATAATGATAATAATAATAATAATAATAATAATAATAATAATAATAATAATAATAATAATAATAATAATAATACGTAATAATACATTAATAAATAACCCTCACATAGTAGACCTAAACTTATGACGACGTTTCATTCTACCTTGGAGTGTTAACTAGTGACACCTAGCGACACAGAGGAGCACTGAAGGGAGGGTGAATATATACGTGAGGGAGGCGGGGGACGGTATGAACAGTGATGTTGTACTAGTAGTAGTGCTAGTTAGTAGCAGTAGTATGAGCAGCAGCAATGGTAGTAGTTATAGTAGTAGTAGTAGCAGTAGTAGGAGCAGCAGCATGATAGTAGTAATAGTAGTAGTAGCAACGAGTAGTAGTAGTACCAGTAGTAGTAGTACTGTAGTAGCAGTAGGGTAGTAGCAGGAGTAGTAGTAGTAGTAGTTGTTGTAGTTGTAGCAGTAGTAATAGTAGTACTAGTAGCAGCAGGCAGTAGCAGTAGTACTAGGAGTAGCAGTCGTAGTAGTAGCAGGAGCAGAGTAATAGTAGTAATAATATTAGTAGTAGTAGTAGCAGTAGCAGGGCAAACAGCAGCAGAGAGTAGTAGTAGTAGTAGTAGTAGCAGTAGTTTTAGTAGTAGTAATAGTAGCAGTAGTAGTAGCAGTAGTAGTAGTAGTAGCAGTAGAAATAGTAAAGTAGTAGTTGTAACAGTAGTAATATTAGTAGTAGTTGTTGTAGCAGTAGAGAGTTTTTAGTAGTAGTAAACAGTAGCAATGATAGTGCAATCAGTAGTAGTAGTAATAGTAGTAGTAGTAATAGTAGAAATAGTAAACAGTGAAGATGGCAATAAGAAGGTAGGAGGGTATTGAAAAAGGGCAGATACTGGAGTGTTAACGAATTACTAGTAGTAGTTGTTGTTAGTGTCAGTAAATAAACAGGCAACCGTTCTCAAAAAGAAGAGAATTATTCTTGTGTGCTCTTTATGTCTGTCAGATAGAAAGCAGCAGTTTCTCCAAAATATTGGGGAGGAGAAGAGGAGCAGGAAATGGAGTCAACTCCAGAAGCATCAGAGGTAAGGAGGAGTGGTACGTACAAGGTTACTACGAAGAGTAACAGTCTGGCCAGAAGTAAGTTTGGTGTCTGAAGACTGGAGAGTGTTGTTAAGAATCGTGAGACTGGAAATATAGGGAAAGTAAAGACAGCAGCTTAACAGGAGAAGAGTTTGAGAGAGAAGAAAGTTCGTTTATTATGTGAGTCTGTAGCCAAGGCGAGAGAACAAACTCCCTCCTCTCGTTCTACCACTCCCGTCCCCGCCACCCTCTTGTATATATATATACCGGCCCTTCCTTCGCGTCCTGTGACAAATTAATCATCATGTTTCTCACCTATGTGCAGATTATTTGTGTATCTTTCTAGTCAGGTTTCGTGAATTTTATTTTAGTAATAATAATAATAATAATAATAACAACAAATCATGGTATACATAATTATATATACCAGCGTATACAAAAGGGGACAAAAGTATGTACAGTTGCAGTACAAATATCCACAGGCCATGGAAAATGGACGCGCTCAGTCTTTTTTCAAATTATCACTGTTGGCATTATCTTACATCTGTAATCAGCGTTTTATTGTGATTTCGTATATATATAGTATATGTATATATATATTTATTGTGATTTCGTATATATATATATGTCGTTCCGATTAGGTAAGTTAGTTAGTTCAGACTCTCAGGTAAGGACCCACTAGGGGCGAGGGGGAAGTGGGGACAGAAGAAGAATAGCCGGTGAGAGGAAGAGCTGAAGTAGAAGAGAAAGAGTCGGGACTAAACCCAACAGTCTAACTACCTTCGATTAGGTAAAACTTGCTATTTTGGCTTAAATAGCAACGCTCACCTTGCCATATAAGACAAGTAAAAATTTGTGTATGCAATATTTTCGCCAAAATCATTCTGAACATAACGAAAAAAATATATTTCATTGTGTTTGTTTATTATTAAATTAATGTTAACGTATCCAAAATATATTTAGTTGGGTTAGCTAAATTAAATTGCGCTTGTTGTAATAAGGATAGGTAAGTTTTCAAAGTTTCTTCATACAAAATTATAAATTCTTACATTAACATAAATGAAAAAAATATATATTTAAACGTATAAGAGAAAATTTTAGAAAGGACTTAATTTTAGATGAGTTCTTGCTAATTGACTAGTTTTACCTAATCGGCACGACATATATATATATATATATATATATATATATATATATATATATATATATATATATATATATATATATATATATATATATATAAGAACATAAGAACATAAGAAAGGAGGAACACTGCAGCAGGCCTGTTGGCCCATACTAGGCAGGACCTTCACAATCCGTCCCACTAACAGAATATTTGCTCAACCCAATTTTCAATGCTACCCAAGAAATAAGCTTTTGACAATTTTACCCACTCATGCGCGAGTCCCACTCAAATCCAACCTCTCACTCATGAATTTATCCAACCTAAATTTGAAACTACCCAAGGTCCTAGCTTCAATAACCCTACTAGGCAGACTGTTCCACTCATCAACTACCCTATTTCCAAACCAATACTTTCCTATATCCTTTCTAAATCTAAACTTATCTAACTTGAATCCATTATTGCGGGTTCTCTTGAGAGATACCTCAAGACCTTATTTATATCCCCTTTGTTAATACCTCATTTTCCACTTGTATACCTCGATCATGTCTCCCTCATTCTACGTCTTACAAGTGAATGTAATTTTAGGGTTTTCAATCTTTCTTCGTAAGGAAGATTTCTAATGCTATGTATTAATTTAGTCATTCTACGCTGAATGTTTTCTAACGAATTTATGTCCATTCTGTAATATGGAGACCAGAACTGAGCTGCGTAATCTAGGTGAGGCCTTACTAATGATGTATAAAGCTGTAATATAACCTCTGGACTTCTGTTGCTAACATTTTGATATAAATCCCAGTAATCTATTTGCCTTATTACGTACGCTTAGGCATTGCTGTCTTGGTTTAAGGTTGCTGCTTACCATCACCCCCAAGTCCTTCTCGCAATCTGTATGGCTAAGTTCTACGTTATTTAACTTATAAGTGCTTGGGTTATGGACACTCCTGAGCTTCAGAACCTTGCATTTATCTACATTGAACTGCATCTGCCACTTTTCTGACCACGAATTAAGTTTGTCTAAATCTTCCTGAAGTTCTATGACATCTATGTTTGAATCAATTATCCTACCTATCTTCGTGTCGTCGGCGAATTTGCTCATATCACTAGTAATTCCCTCATCAAGGTCATTGATATATATTATAAATAACAATGGGCCTAAGACTGATCCCTGTGGAACACCACTTGTTACAAGTCCCCATTCGGATTTAACCCCATTTATGCACACTCTCTGCTTCCTATTGGTGAGCCATGACTCGATCCATGACAGCACTTTTCCCCCAATGCCATGAGCTGCCACTTTCTTTAACAGTCTCTGGTGCGGTACTCTATCAAAAGCCTTACTAAAGTCTAAATATACAATATCGAATTCTTTATCGTGATCAACAGCCTCAAAAGCTTTACTGAAGAAGGTTAATAAATTAGATAGGCAGGAACGGCCCTCGTGAATCCATGCTGGGTATCATTAATCAAATTATGGTTATCTAGATGGCTTCTAATAATATCAGCTATAATTGACTCTAGTAATTTGCCTACAATTGAGGTCAGGCTTATTGGGCGGTAGTTAGACGGTAGTGACTTGTCCCCTGCTTTAAAAATAGGAATTACATTAGCCATCTTCCACATATCAGACACTACACCTGTTTGAAGAGATAAATTAAAAATGTTAGATATTGGTTCACAGAGTTCCATTTTGCATTCCTAAGAACCCTTGCAAAAGCTCATCAGGACCCGGCGATTTATTTTGTTTCAGTCGGTCCAGCTGTTTCATAATCATTTCGCTAGTGACTGTGATATTACATAATTTATCTTCTTCTGGGCCTCTGTAAAAATTAATTACTGGGATATTATTAATGTCTTCCTGTGTGAAACCGAGAGAAAATAATTATTAAAAATAGAGCACATATCATTCTCCTTGTCAGTAAGATGCCCAAAGTTATTTTTAAGGGACCTATCTTATCCCTAACTTTTGTTCTATAAACCTGGAAAACTTTTTGGGTTAGTTTTTGAATCCCTAGCAACTTTAATTTCATAGTCCCGTTTAGCTTTTCTTATTCCCTTTTAACGTCCCTCTTAATGTCAGTATACTGATTTATAAGATGACCCTCACCTCTTTTTATGCGCCTATAAATTCCTTTCTTCTGCCCTAAAAGATATTTGAGCCTATTATTCATCCATTTTGGGTCATTTCTACTTGATCTAATTTCTTTATACGGGATAAATGTTCTTTGGGCAGCCTGTATAGTGTTAAGAAAACTGTCATATTGATACCTCTCTTCTTCACCCCAGTCCACAGTTGATAAGTGTTCTCTAAGTCCATTATAATCTGCTAAGCGAAAATCTGGGACCATTACTGAATTATCCCTACTATCATACATCCATTCAATGCTAAAGGTAATTGACTTGTGGTCGCTTGAGCCGAGTTCCTCTGTAATTTCTAAATTATTAACAAGGGTTTCCTTGCTTGCCAGAACCAAGTCAAGTAGGTTATTTCCCTTGTAGGTTCTGTTACAAACTGCTTCAAAAAGCAATCCTGAACTACTTCTAAAAGTCGTTAGATTCTAAATTCCCTGTCATGAAATTCCAATCAATCTGACTAAAGTTAAAGTCCCCTAGAATTACTACGTTATCGTGTCTTGTGGCCTTAACAATTTCCTCCCAAAGTAGTCTCCCTTGTTCCCTATCTAAGTTTGGAGGACGGTAAATCACGCCTAAAATCAATTTTTCACACCCTCTGAAAATTCTATCCAGACAGACTCTGTATGTGTTAATTCAGACTTTATACCCGTTTTTATGCAACAATTTAAATGATCACGGACATAGAGTGCCACCCCACCCTTCCCGATACTTCTGTCTACTTGGAACAATTTAAAACCCTGAATGTGACATTCTGGCAGGCAAGTCCCTGATTTTTCTATATTAAACCATGTCTCAGTTATTGCAAAACATCAATATTACCCGTACTTGCAACTAATCTAACTCGTCCATCTTATTCCTAGCACTACGACTATTGGTGTAATATATATAGAGACCCTCCTTATCTTTACCCTTCCTGCTCATCTCTGTTTTCCACTATACTATTTCTGTCCTTGTCTCTAGGTCACTAGCTTTCCACTATCCACCTTATTTGCATTACTATTTCTCCTGAGCAATTCAATATTACACACTGGGATTAGTAGGATAATTGATTCAAACATAGATGTCATAGAACTTCAGGAAGATTTAGACAAACTTAGATTCGTGGTCAGAAAAGTGGCAGATGCAGTCTCAATGTAGATAAATGCAAGGTTCTGAAGCTCGGGAGTGTCCATAACCCAAGCACTTATAAGTTAAATAACGTAGAACTTAGCCATACAGATTGGGAGAAGGACTTGGGGGTGATGGTAAGCAGCAACCTTAAACCAAGACAGCAATGCCTAAGCGTACGTAATAAGGTAAATAGATTACTGGGATTTATATCAAGAAGTGTTAACAACAGAAGTCCAGAGGTTATATTACAGCTTTATACATCATTAGTAAGGCCTCACCTAGATTACGCAGCTCAGTTCTGGTCTCCATATTACAGAATGGACATAAATTCGTTAGAAAACATTCATGTAGAATGACTAAATTAATACATAGCATTAGAAATCTTCCTTACGAAGAAAGATTGAAGACCCTAAAATTACATTCACTTGTAAGACGTAGAATGAGGGGAGACATGATCGAGGTATACAAGTGGAAAATGGGTATTAACAAGGGGGATATAAATAAGGTCTTGAGGATATCTCTCCAAGAGAGAACCTGCACAATGGATTCAAGTTAGATAAGTTTAGATTTAGAAAGGATATAGGAAAGTATTGGTTTGGAAATAGGGTAGTTGATGAGTGGAACAGTCTGCCTAGTAGGGTTATTGAAGCTAGGACCTTGGGTAGTTTCAAATTTAGGTTGGATAAATTCATGAGTGAGAGGGGTTGATTTGAGTGACTCGCGCATGAGTGGGTAGAATTGTCAAAGCTTATTTCTTGGGTAGCTTTGAAAATTGGGTTGAGCAAATATTCTGTTAGTGGGATGGATTGTGAAGGATCTGCCTAGTATGGGCCAACAGGCCTGCTGCAGTGTTCCTCCTTTCTTATGTTCTTATGTTCTTATGAATGTAATTTTAGGTCTTCAATCTTTCTTCGTAAGGAAGATTTCTAATGCTATGTATTAATTTAGTCATTCTACGCTGAATGTTTTCTAACGAATTTATGTCCATTCTGTAATATGGAGACCAGAACTGAGCTGCGTAATCTAGGTGAGGCCTTACTAATGATGTATAAAGTGAATATAACCTCTGGACTTCTGTTGCTAACACTTCTTGATATAAATCCCAGTAATCTATTTGCCTTATTACGTACGCTTAGGCATTGCTGTCTTGGTTTAAGGTTGCTGCTTACCATCACCCCAAGTCCTTCTCGCAATCTGTATGGCTAAGTTCTACGTTATTTAACTTATAAGTGCGTGGGTTATGGACACTCCCGAGCTTCAGAACCTTGCATTTATCTACATTGAACTGCATCTGCCACTTTTCTGACCACGAATTAAGTTTGTCTAAATCTTCCTGAAGTTCTATGACATCTATGTTTGAATCAATTATCCTACCTATCTTCGTGTCGTCGGCGAATTTGCTCATATCACTAGTAATTCCCTCATCAAGGTCATTGATATATTTTATAAATAACAATGGGCCTAAGACTGATCCCTGTGGAACACCACTTGTTACAAGTCCCCATTCGGATTTAACCCATTTATGCACACTCTCTGCTTCCTAGTGGTGAGCCATGACTCGATCCATGACAGCACTTTTCCCCCAATGCCATGAGCTGCCACTTTCTTTAACAGTCTCTGGTGCGGTACTCTATCAAAAGCCTTACTAAAGTCTAAATAAACAATATCGAATTCTTTATCGTGATCAACAGCCTCAAAAGCTTTACTGAAGAAGGTTAATAAATTAGATAGGCAGGAACGGCCCTCGTGAATCCATGCTGGGTATCATTAATCAAATTATGGTTATCTAGATGGCTTCTAATAATATCAGCTATAATTGACTCTAGTAATTTGCCTACAATTGAGGTCAGGCTTATTGGGCGGTAGTTTGACGGTAGTGACTTGTCCCCTGCTTTAAAAATAGGAATTACATTAGCCATCTTCCACATATCAGACACTACACCTGTTTGAAGAGATAAATTAAAAATGTTAGATATTGGTTCACAGAGTTCCATTTTGCATTCCTTAAGAACCCTTGCAAAAAGCTCATCAGGACCCGGCGATTTATTTTGTTTCAGTCGGTCCAGCTGTTTCATAATCATTTCGCTAGTGACTGTGATATTACATAATTTATCTTCTTCTGGGCCTCTGTAAAAATTAATTACTGGGATATTATTAATGTCTTCCTGTGAGAAAACCGAGAGAAAATAATTATTAAAAATAGAGCACATATCATTCTCCTTGTCAGTAAGATGCCCAAAGTTATTTTTAAGGGGACCTATCTTATCCCTAACTTTTGTTCTATAAACCTGGAAAAAACTTTTTGGGTTAGTTTTTGAATCCCTAGCAACTTTAATTTCATAGTCCCGTTTAGCTTTTCTTATTCCCTTTTTAACGTCCCTCTTAATGTCAGTATACTGATTTATAAGATGACCCTCACCTCTTTTTATGCGCCTATAAATTCCTTTCTTCTGCCCTAAAAGATATTTGAGCCTATTATTCATCCATTTTGGGTCATTTCTACTTGATCTAATTTCTTTATACGGGATAAATGTTCTTTGGGCAGCCTGTATAGTGTTAAGAAAACTGTCATATTGATACCTCTCTTCTTCACCCCAGTCTGAAAAGTGGCAGATGAAGTTCAATGTGGACAAGTGTAAGGTGCTTGTCGTTGGTAATGAAAATATCCCTCGAATTTATAAACTAGGTGAAGTTGAGCTTGATCATACAGAATGTGAAAAAGACTTGGGAGTCATGGTAAGCAGAAATCTAAAGCCAAGACAACAGTGCCTAAGTGTGCGCAATAAGGCTAACAGATTACTAGGATTTATTTCAAGAAGTATAAGCAACAGAAGTCCAAAAGTTATTTTACAGCTCTATACATCACTAGTAGAACATAAGAACATAAGAAAGGAGGAACACTGCAGCAGGCCTGTTGGCCCATACTAGGCAAGTCCTTCACAATCCGTCCCACTAACAGAATATTTGCTCAACCCAATTTTCATTGCTACCCAAGAAATAAGCTTTCACAATTCTACCCACTCATGCGCGAGTCCCACTCAAATCCAACCCCTCTCACTCATGAATTTATCCAACCTAAATTTGAAACTACCCAAGGTCCTAGCTTCAATAACCCTACTAGGCAGACTGTTCCACTCATCAACTACCCTATTTCCAAACCAATACTTTCCTATATCCTTTCTAAATCTAAACTTATCTAACTTGAATCCATTATTGCGGGTTCTCTCTTGGAGAGATATCCTCAAGACCTTATTTATATCCCCTTTGTTAATACCCATTTTCCACTTGTATACCTCGATCATGTCTCCTCATTCTACGTCTTACAAGTGAATGTAATTTTAGGGTCTTCAATCTTTCTTCGTAAGGAAGATTTCTAATGCTATGTATTAATTTAGTCATTCTACGCTGAATGTTTTCTAACGAATTTATGTCCATTCTGTAATATGGAGACCAGAACTGAGCTGCGTAATCTAGGTGAGGCCTTACTAATGATGTATAAAGCTGTAATATAACCTCTGGACTTCTGTTGCTAACACTTCTTGATATAAATCCCAGTAATCTATTTGCCTTATTACGTACGCTTAGGCATTGCTGTCTTGGTTTAAGGTTGCTGCTTACCATCACCCCCAAGTCCTTCTCGCAATCTGTATGGCTAAGTTCTACGTTATTTAACTTATAAGTGCTTGGGTTATGGACACTCCCGAGCTTCAGAACCTTGCATTTATCTACATTGAACTGCATCTGCCACTTTTCTGACCACGAATTAAGTTTGTCTAAATCTTCCTGAAGTTCTATGACATCTATGTTTGAATCAATTATCCTACCTATCTTCGTGTCGTCGGCGAATTTGCTCATATCACTAGTAATTCCCTCATCAAGGTCATTGATATATATTATAAATAACAATGGGCCTAAGACTGATCCCTGTGGAACACCACTTGTTACAAGTCCCCATTCGGATTTAACCCCATTTATGCACACTCTCTGCTTCCTATTGGTGAGCCATGACTCGATCCATGACAGCACTTTTCCCCCAATGCCATGAGCTGCCACTTTCTTTAACAGTCTCTGGTGCGGTACTCTATCAAAAGCCTTACTAAAGTCTAAATAAACAATATCGAATTCTTTATCGTGATCAACAGCCTCAAAAGCTTTACTGAAGAAGGTTAATAAATTAGATAGGCAGGAACGGCCCCTCGTGAATCCATGCTGGGTATCATTAATCAAATTATGGTTATCTAGATGGCTTCTAATAATATCAGCTATAATTGACTCTAGTAATTTGCCTACAATTGAGGTCAGGCTTATTGGGCGGTAGTTTGACGGTAGTGACTTGTCCCCTGCTTTAAAAATAGGAATTACATTAGCCATCTTCCACATATCAGACACTACACCTGTTTGAAGAGATAAATTAAAAATGTTAGATATTGGTTCACAGAGTTCCATTTTGCATTCCTTAAGAACCCTTGCAAAAAGCTCATCAGGACCCGGCGATTTACTTTGTTTCAGTCGGTCCAGCTGTTTCATAATCATTTCGCTAGTGACTGTGATATTACATAATTTATCTTCTTCTGGGCCTCTGTAAAAATTAATTACTGGGATATTATTAATGTCTTCCTGTGTGAAAACCGAGAGAAAATAATTATTAAAAATAGAGCACATATCATTCTCCTTGTCAGTAAGATGCCCAAAGTTATTTTTAAGGGGACCTATCTTATCCCTAACTTTTGTTCTATAAACCTGGAAAAAACTTTTGGGTTAGTTTTGAATCCCTAGCAACTTTAATTTCATAGTCCCGTTTAGCTTTTCTTATTCCCTTTTTAACGTCCCTCTTAATGTCAGTATACTGATTTATAAGATGACCCTCACCTCTTTTTATGCGCCTATAAATTCCTTTCTTCTGCCCTAAAAGATATTTGAGCCTATTATTCATCCATTTTGGGTCATTTCTACTTGATCTAATTTCTTTATACGGGATAAATGTTCTTTGGGCAGCCTGTATAGTGTTAAGAAAACTGTCATATTGATACCTCTCTTCTTCACCCCAGTCCACAGTTGATAAGTGTTCTCTAAGTCCATTATAATCTGCTAAGCGAAAATCTGGGACCATTACTGAATTATCCCTACTATCATACATCCATTCAATGCTAAAGGTAATTGACTTGTGGTCGCTTGAGCCGAGTTCCTCTGTAATTTCTAAATTATTAACAAGGGTTTCCTTGCTTGCCAGAACCAAGTCAAGTAGGTTATTTCCCCTTGTAGGTTCTGTTACAAACTGCTTCAAAAAGCAATCCTGAACTACTTCTAAAAAGTCGTTAGATTCTAAATTCCCTGTCATGAAATTCCAATCAATCTGACTAAAGTTAAAGTCCCCTAGAATTACTACGTTATCGTTCCTTGTGGCCTTAACAATTTCCTCCCAAAGTAGTCTCCCTTGTTCCCTATCTAAGTTTGGAGGACGGTAAATCACGCCTAAAATCAATTTTTCACACCCCTCTGAAAATTTTATCCAGACAGACTCTGTATGTGTTAATTCAGACTTTATACCCGTTTTTATGCAACAATTTAAATGATCACGGACATAGAGTGCCACCCACCCCTTTCCCGATACTTCTGTCTACTTGGAACAATTTAAAACCCTGAATGTGACATTCGGCAGGCAAGTCCCGATTTTTCATATTAAACCATGTCTCAGTTATTGCAAAAACATCAATATTACCCGTACTTGCAACTAATCTCAACTCGTCCATCTTATTCCTAGCACTACGACTATTGGTGTAATATATATTTAGAGACCCTCCTTTCTCTTTACCCTTCCTGCTCATCTCTGTTTTTCCACTATACCTATTACTGTCCTTGTCATCTAGTGTCACTAGCTTTCCACTATCCACCTTATTCTGCCTATTACTAGTTCTCCTACAACTTATAATATTACTACACTGGGACTTCTCTGTTTTCCCCCAAAACCCATACCACTAACTATTTCTAGTTTAAAGCCCTAACAGCTCCCTCCACTGCAGTTGCCAGTGCCCCCACCCCAGACCTGGATAAGTGAACCCCATCCCTGGCATACATGTCATTTCTGCCATAGAAGAGGTCCCAGTTGTCAATGAATGTTACTGAATTTTCCTTACAGTATTTGTCCAGCCAGCAATTGACACCAATTGCCCTGGACAGCCATTCATTTCCAACTCCTCTCCTTGGCAAAATACCACATATGACAGGGTTCCCACCTTCTTCCTAATTATGTCTATTGCTGACCTAAACCTGCTAGTCAGGTCCTCACTCCTACGTCTGCCAACATCGTTGCCTCCAGCACTGAGACAGATAATAGGATTGCTCCCATTACCTCTCATGATGTCGTCCAGACGGCTAACAATATCCTCCATCCCAGCCCCAGGAAAGCAAACCCTCTGTCTCCTACTCCTATCAATCAAACAGAAAGCCCTATCCATGTACCTAACCTGACTGTCCCCAACAACAACAATGTTTTTACCTTCCTTTGTGTCTTTCGTCGTGACGCTCCCAGAAGTCGACTCACATTCATCGGGTAGCACGGAGAATGGGTTCGATGTTTCCACAACATTCTCCTGGGTCTTCGATGTTTCTACCTCTCCACCCGTCCTCTTGAGCCTTAACTTTGTCCCGTGCGTTTTAGCCACTGTCCAGGTTCCTTTCCTGGCTTGAGGATTCTCAACAGGAGGATTACTACGAATCCTCTTGTTTTCCTCAGTCAGTCGCTGTATCTCAAGCTTAGCTACCCTCAGTTCTTCCTTCAGCTGCTGGTAGAGTAGCTCAAGAGAGGACATCTTCTTCAGATTGATAGAGAGCACACAAGACACGTCTTCACTGAGTTTTGGTCTCCTTACTACAGGATGGATATAGATTCATTGGAGAACATACAAAGAAGAATGACTAAAATGATTTACAGTATAAGAAATCTCCCGTATGAAGATAGACTTAGAGCATTGAATCTCCACTCTCTGGAGAGACGTAGAATGAGGGGAGATATCATCGAGGTGTACAAGTGGATGATGGGCATAAACAAAGGAGATATTAATAAAATACTGAGGATATCGAACCAAGTAAGAACGAGAAATAACGGATTTAAATTGGATAAATTTAGATTTAGAAAGGACATAGGCAAGTACTGGTTTTCGAACAGAGTTGTAGATGCGTGGAACAATCTTCCGAGTAGGGTGATAGAGGCTAGGACCTTAGGTGGCTTTAAAAAGAGATTGGACAAATATATGAGTGGGAGGGGCTGGGTTTGATTAGTGTCGTGAGTACAGGAGTAAATTCTTAGGTAGTGGTGGTTTTGATAAGGACCTGCCTTGTATGGGCCAGTAGGCCTTCTGCAGTGTTCCTCCATTCTTATGTTCTTATTATAATCTGCTAAGCGAAAATCTGGGACCATTACTGAATTATCCCTACTATCATACATCCACTCAATGCTAAAGGTAATTGACTTGTGGTCGCTTGAGCCGAGTTCCTCTGTAATTTCTAAATTATTAACAAGGGTTTCCTTGCAAAAAGATCACAGTAAACAGGTGATATCAAAATATGCAAGAAAACCACTATGAAAAAATAGAAGAATTCCAAGCGCTTTCGTGACTACTCACATTATCAAGGAACTATAACAGGAAACATGACAAGAAGGGCTTATATAAGGGGCGAGACTACACCCAAAATGCTGACGGATGTGTCTATAAGATTCCCTGTAAAATATGCGATAAAGTTTATTATGGTCAAACTGGTAAAAGTCTTGAACTAAGATTAAAACAACATAAATATAGCATTAGAACTGGACAAGATTCTAATGCTCTATTTATTCATGTGAGAGATTTTAACCATCCAATTGATTTTCAAAATGCTGAGAAGGTTGTATCAAGCAAGTCCATGGTTGAGAGAAATATAATAGAATCATGTTTCATTAAAAGCAGTTTTGAAAATAATATGAATATTTCTTTTGGTTTATATAAATTGGATTCATTTATAATTAATAAAATTTGGGAAGAATTTAATGATAAATTGGACTAATCTTAATTCTTGGGAAGAGTTTCAGGTCCTTTCTTATGTTCCTCTTCACAGAGTCGTGCGATGTTACGCTACTGTGAGGTGTAATCTTTGTTAGTGTGATGTGACTGTGAGGTGTAGTCTCGCCCCTTATATAAGCCCTTCTTGTCATGTTTCCTGTTATAGTTCCTTGATAATGTGAGTAGTCACGAAAGCGCTTGGAATTCTTCTCTTTTTCATAGTGGTTTTCTTGCATATATATATATATATATATATATATATATATATATATATATATATATATATATATATATATATATATATATATATATATATATATATATATATATATACATATATATATACATGTATATATATATATATATATTCTCTCAGACTTCAGAGGCTAAATTTCCACATTTCATTATACGCCCCTTAATTGTCGTCATCAAGCATCATTAATTCAGGTTAGCCCCCATTAGGGAGACAAACAGAGGCGGAGTGTGAAATGATGGCAACATTATCCCGGAAAGAATAAAGTTGATATTGCAAAAGTTGCAGAGCCTCGGACCGTGGTCCGGGTCCTAGCAGCACTTAAACTGTCACCTCCACATACATTTGTAAACAAAAACAGCTTGGTGGAGTTAAATGGTGTGGGCTCTTGGTGTGTCTCTGAGTGTGGTTGTAGGGGTGTGGGGGTGCTGGTGTGGTTTGGGTGGTGTGGTTGTGGTGGTTTGACTGAGATAGTACAGTTGTTGTATTGTGGTTATAGTGGTGTGGTTGTGACAGTGCTCTTGTGATGGTATGGTTGTGGTGGGATTTTATGGTGGTGTGTTTGTGGTAGTGTGGTTGTGGTGGTGCAGTTGTTGTAACGTGGTTACAGCAATGTTCTGATGGTGTGATTGTAGTGGTGGTGGGATTATGGTGGTGTGTTTGAGGTTCTGTAGATGGGGAGGTTTAGATGTGGTTGTTTGGTAGTGTTAGGGGGTTGTGATAATGTGATTGTGGTGATGGAATTGTGGTAGTGTGGTTATGGTATTGTGGTTGTGGTTGTGGCATTGTGGTTGTGGTATTGTAGTTGTGGTAGTGTAGTAGTCGTGATGTCGTTGTCGTGGTGCGATTGTGGTAGTGAATGCAGTTATGGTGGTGTAGATGTGGTGGTGTAGCTGTGGTAGTGAATGTAGTTATGGTGGTCTAGATGTGGTGGTGTGGCTGTGGTGAAATGGTTGTGGTGGTGTTGTGGTAATATTGATGTTGTGGTGTTTTTGCGGTGGAGTGGTTGACGTTGTGTTTGTGGTGGTGTGGTCGTGATGGCATGATTGTTGTGGTGGTATTAAAGTAGTGATTTGTTTGTGGTGGGGTGGTTTAATTGGTGTTTGTGGTGGTGTGGTTGTGGTGGAGTGGTTGAAGTGGTGTGGATGTGGTGGTATGGTAATGGTGGTGGGATTGTTACTGTGGTTAGTTAGTTAGTTACCATTTTGTCCTAGGCACATGTCGATTTGACACTAGGCCTGTTGTATGTATGTGTGTGTGTGTGTGTGTGTAAGGAAACACTTCGAAATGTTTCCGCCCCGCCGGGAATTGAACCCGGGCCCTCCGTGCATCAGGCGAGAGCTTTAGCCATCAGACCACCGGGGCGTATATATGGTGGTGGTGTGGCTGTGATTGTGGTGGTGGTGGTGATGTGGTTGTGATTGTAGTGGTAGTATGGCAGTGATTATAGTGGGGTGTGGTTAGGATTATAGTGGTGGTGTGGTTATGGATGTGATTGTGGTGGTGGCTTGGTTGTAACTGTGGTAGTGGTGGTATTATTGTACTCACCTAGTTGTGGTTGCAGGGGTCGAGTCATAGCTCCTGGCTGTGTGGTTGTGTGGTTGAGGTGGTGGTAGTGTGGCTGTTGTTGGGTATGCTAGAGCCTAATGCCTATAAATTATTATAAGTAAGTGGCCTATAAATTATTATAAGTAAGTGGCCTATAAATTATTATAAGTAAGTGGATTGGTGTTTGTGGTGGTGTTGTTGTGGTGGAGTGGTTGAAGTGGTGTGGATGTAATGGAATGGTAATGGTGGTGGGATTGGTATTGTGGTGGTGGTGTGGTTGTGATTGCGGTGGTGGTGGTGATGTGGTTGTGATTGTAGTGGTAGTATGGCAGTGATTATAGTGGGGTGTGGTTAGGATTATAGTGGTGGTGTGGTTATGGATGTGATTGTGGTGGTGGCTTGGTTGTAACTGTGGTAGTGGTGGTATTGTTGTGGATGTGTGGTTGTGATTGTAGTGGTGGTGAGGTTGAGATGGTATGGTTGAGATGTTGGTAGTGTGGTTATTGTTGAGTATGCTAGAGCCTAAGGTCTATAAATTATTATAAGTAAGTGTATGTAACTGTACACCACTAATTCACAATGTATTGAAATCCAAGTTTTGGTTTTAATTAAAATTTATTAGTATAAATATCATAAAAGTTTAATGTGAAGAGCAACTGTGAAATTGTACACACACACGTGAAGAGAAACTCAGAGCGTGAAGGCAGGTACAAGCCTGACTTTAACAGAGGAGACTACACAGGGATGAGGCCATTCCTAAGTGGAGTGCCTTGAGGAAAGAGCGGTAGATGGCAAGACAGTGAATGATATGATGGCAAGACAGTGAATGATATGATGGCAAGACAGTGAATGATATAATGTAACATGTAGATGGAAAGTGCTGAGAGAGGAGAAATTCATACCCAGAATATGCACAGGCAAGAACAGAGCCCATGGTTCACCTGCTGTACAGGGAGGCAAAAACTAAAAGTGTGAGAACATAGAAGACATATAGAAAGCCAAGAACATCGGAGAATAGGGAAGCAAGTAGAAGAGCCAGAAATGATTATGTGCGGGTAAGAAGAGAAGCTAAATGACAATCTGAGACCGACATAGCGTCGAACACCAAATCTGAGCCAAAAATGATGTACTGCCACACCAGAAGGAAAATGACTGTGAAGGAGAAGGTAATTAGACTGAAGAAGGAAGGAGGAAAGTTCACCTGGAATAACCTGGAAATATGTGAGGAGCTTTCTCATTCTTATCAGAAACATTGCAATAGTCACAAAGAGACAGTGCACCAACGAGTACTGGACACAATACTTACAATGGGAGGTGAGGTGAAGAAACTACTGAGTAAGCTAGATAAATTGAAAACAATGGAACTAGACAACATCTCTCAATGAGTTCTGAAAGAAGGAGAAAGGAACTGTGAATCAGTAGTAGCAATCTTCATCAAGTCACTCAAAACAGGGCAGCTAAATATCTAACATGGTCCCGATATAAAGAAAAAGGAACGAACAGGTATAATTAAACTATAGGTCACCTCCTCTTTGTCACTAGTTAATGGTCCAAGTTGTATACAAATATCGTCATAAGTTTCAATCTTTTACATGCGGGTTATTATACATGCGGATTATTATACATGAGGGTTATTATACATGCGGATTATTATACATGCGGGTTATTATACATGCGGTTATAATCTCCACAACGTAAGTTGTGGAGATTATAAGGAGAAGATTAGTGGAACAGTTGGAAAGTAACGCATTCATAAACAACAACCAGCGTGGTTTTAGAGATGGCAGATCCTGTCACACAAATCTGCTAAAGTTTTATAAGAAAGTAACGACAGTAAGACAGGAGAGAGGGAAGAATGAGCCAAGTGTATATTTCTGGACTGTAAGAAGCTGTTTTACACAATACCTCGCAAGACACTGGGACAAAAACTCGAAGAGCAGGCAGGTATAACAGGGAAATCACTACTGGGGTGAAGGAATGTTAAACATGAAGGATAGAACGAGTTATTATCCAGGAGGAGTAGCGATGGGCGAATGTTACTGGCGGGGTTCCAGAAGGGTCAGTACTAGACACGGAACTGTTTTTTGTGTAAGTAAACTACATTCCTGAAGAAATCGAGTCAGAGGTGTCCCTGTTCGCAGGTGGAGTAAAACTAATAAGGGGAATACAAAGATGAGGATTCGTCTGACGATTAGCTATTAGAATGTAACCACAGCAAATCCAAAGTTATGAAAATTGTGGATGGGGAAAGAGATCAGAAACAGAATATAGGTTCTGGGACAAAGATTGAAAACCTTCCAGAAGGAGAAGTACCTCGGGGGGAGCATAGTTATAAGCATTGCACCTGAGGTACACATCAATAGCATTACTGCCTCAGCAAACGCAAGGCTGGAATATTTGAGGAAAGCTCTGACGAACATAAACAAGGAGACATTCACAGCTCCATACATGGCATATGTCAGACACATTTTGGAGTATACAGCGCCGGTATGAAACCCACATCTGACAAAGCAGGTATAAAATCAATTGAGGGGTACGACATATGTGAAAAGACTAATGTAACTAAACCTGACGACAATAGAGGAGAGAAAGACCAAAGTTGACATGATTACGACGATCAAAATACCAAGAGGAATTGACAGGGTGGACAAGTCAAGTTAGTTTGAGAGACGGGTCTCAGGTCCACCAGGTCACAGCTGGAAGCTAAAACAAAGATCAGTCACAGGGATGCCATGAAATAGTTATTTAGCATTAGAGTTGTTAGCCAGTGGAAGCTCCTAAACAGCGAGGTGGTAGAGGCAGAATGCAAATATAGCTTCAAGAATAGGTATGACAGGGTTCATGCAGCCAGGAAAGAGTGAAACCAGTAGCGCCCAGTGTGAGGCGGGGCTAGGAGCTGAGACTCGACCCATGCAACTACAATTAATCAATTACAATTAGCTGATTTCAAACACACACACACCAGAAAGACGGAGAGGTGGGATACACCATCAAGTGTTGGACACAATACATACATCCGAGGAAGAAGTGAAGAGGCTGCTAAGCGAGCTAGATACCTTAAAGGCGATGGAGCAGAGGCGCAACGTGTACCCATAACAACAATCTTCAACACATCTATCGAAACAGAGCGACTACCTGAAGTATGGAAGACAGCAAATGTAGTCCCAATTTTTAAAAAAGGGAACAGACACGAAGCATTAAACTACAGACCAGTGTCACTGATATGTATAGTATGCAAAGTCATGGAGAAGATTATCAGAAGAAGAATGGTGGAGCACCTAGAAAGGAATGAGCTTAACAACGACAACCAGTACGGTTTCAGGGACGGGAAATCCTGTGTCACAAACCTACTGGAGTTCTATGACAGGGTGACAACAGTAAGACAAGAGGGAGACGGGTGGGAAGATTGCGTTTTCTTTGACTGTAAGAAGGCGTTTGACACAGTTCCACACAAGAGATTAGTGGAAAAGTTGGAGGACCAGGCAGGGATAACAGGGAAGTCACTACAATGGATCAGGGAATACATGACGGGAAAACAACGAGTCATGGTACGTGACGAGGTGTTAGAGTCGGCGCTTGTGACGAGCGTGGTTCCACAAGGGTCAGTCCTAGGACCGGTGCTGTTTCTGATATATGTGAACGACATGATGGAAGGAATAGACTCCGAAGTGTCCCTGTTTGCAGATGATGTGAAGTTGATGAGAAGAATTCAATCGGACGAGGACCAGGAAAAACTACAAAGGGATCTGGACAGGTTGCAAGCCTGGTCCAGAAACTGGCTCCTGAAGTTCAACTCCACCAAGTGCAAAGTCATGAAGACTGGGGAAGGGAAATGAAGACCGCAGACGGAGTACAGTCAAGGGGGCCAGAGACTACAACCCACACTCATGGAAAAGGATCTTGGGGAGAGTATAACACCGGGCACATCTCCTGAGGCGCACATCAATGAAATAACTGCTCCATCATTTGGGCGCCTAGCAAACCTAAGAATAGCATTCCGACATCTCAATAAGGAATCGTTATGTTAGGCCTATATTGGAGTATGCAGCACCAGTTTGAAACCCACACCTGGCTAAGCACGTAAGGAAATTAGAGAAAGGGGCATGTCCTACGAGGAGAGGTTAAGGGAAATCGACCTGACGACAATAGAGGACAGGAGAGATAAAGGGGATATGATAACGACATATAAAATACTGAGAGGAATCGATACGGTGGATAGAGACATAATGTTTCAGAGATGGGACACAGCAACAAGGGGTCACAGTTGGAAGTTGAAGACTCAGATGAGTCAAGGATGTTAGGATATATTTCTTCAGTCACAGAGTTGTCAGGAAGTTGAATAGTCTGGGAAGTGATGTAGTGGAGGCAGGAGCCATACATAGCTTTAAGAAGAGGTACGATAAAGCTTATAGAGCAGGAAGAGTGACCTAGTAGCGACCAGTGAAAATAGGGGACCAGGAGCTGTGAATCAACCCCTGCAACCACAACTTAGTGAGTACACAACAAACACACACACACACTCACACGAATAGTCCCAGAGCTAAGGGGATTGTCCTACGAAGAAAGGTTAAGGGAAATCCTCATGACGACACTAGAGGACAGGAGGGTTAGGGTAGACATGATAACGACATATAAAATACTGCGAGAAATAGATAAGGTGGACAGAGACAAGATGTTCCAGAGAGGGGACACAGAAACAAGGGGTCACAATTGGAAGTTGAAGATTCCTATGAGTCAAAGGGATGTTGGGAAGTATTTCTTCAGTCATAGAGTTGTCAAGAAGTGGAATAGCCTAGAAAGTGACGTAGTGGAGGCAGGAACCATACATAGTTTTAAGACGAGGTTTGATAAAGCTCATGGAGCAGGAAGAGAGAGGACCTAGTAGCAATCAATGAAGAGGCGGGGCCAGGAGCTATGACTCGACCCCTGCAACCACAAACAGGTGAGTACAAATAGGTGAGTGCACACCCATACACATGCACACACACACACAACACACAAACACACACACACACATCATACACACACACAACACACACAACACTCACACACACACACACACACACCACACACACAGCACACACACACACACACACACACACACACACACACACACACACACACACACACACACACACACACACACACACACAACACACACACACACACACACGCACGCACATACACACACAACACTCAAACACACACACACACAAACACACACAACACTCAAACACACACACACACAACACACACACACACACAAACACACACACGACACAAACAACACACACACACACACACACTCAACACACACACACACACACACACACAACACACACACACACACACACAACACACACAACACACACAACACACACAACACACACACACAACACACAACACACACAAACACACACAACACACACACACACAACACACACACAACACACACATACACACACACACACAACACACACACACACACACACACACACACACAACACACACACACTCAAAACACACACACATACACGCACACACACACAACACACACACAACACACACACACACACACACACACACACACACACACAACACACACAACACACACACAACACACACAACACACACACACACACACACACACACACACACACAACACACACAACACACACACAACACACACACACACGCACACACCACACACACACACACGCACGTACACACACACAACACTCAAACACACA